>LBLO01000689.1:0-18178 GCA_004354395.1 Chondrostereum purpureum | reverse complement strand
CGACGGTCACTCAGAGGGACGCTTTCTTCCTTCAGCCCAGAGAAGATCGCATATTTGGTGGGTAGCTGGCTCAGTATGTCTCTCCAGGTATCACTAAAAACTAAAAAACCATCTGAAAAAGGCTTGTGGAAAATCACTTACAGAAGTGGCAAGTTTTTGTTTGGGACTTCCACTTTAACGATGACTCTCCCCCATATTAGGCCCGCGAGATCAGAGTCCGGTGTCGCCTTAGTGGCTTCGATATCTTGAGCATATTGAGATAGCATAAGTAGGCCCATTAATCAGTTCACAGTCACACAATTTTAGGTCTTCGTATAGCCGGTTGATCCCGGAATTCCTGAGAAAGCCGCTGTAAGTGGTGGTGAAAGTTCAAGTTGTAGGCAAGGGTGATGGACACTGCCACATACCCGTAATCTCACTCACGTGATCGTGTCATGCTTGCCTTCTTTCAACTTTCTTTAAGTTTGACACCGATTCTTGAGGGACGGGAGTTTGACGGGGCAACCTAAGCGGATCATATACTTGCAGCAAGTCGAGTGTCCCAATGCTGGCTGTATTTCCATATCAGAGTAAGTAGACACTGTACGGTCAATACGCCTCGAATCCATTGTTCATTGATGAACCTATTCCTCAAGTTCCACTCTCAACATGACTTTGAATTTAACAGGATATAGTTGTAAGTTTTCTCAAGGCTCTACACCCTGGAGGTCCGTCCTCTCTGGCTTGGTTTCCCTCTTGCGTTCCTCTTCTTTGTTCATGCAGTAGTTGTAGTATTTATTGCATTGAGGGCTTTGCCATGTACCGTGGGACAGTAGCGTTCAATTCCGAAGCAATAATACTACATGCATATTCCATAGAATGAAGCTCCACCAGACACTTTAAAAGACCACAAGTTCAAAAAGGTCACCGAGATCCATCAACTTGCATCCCGGAAATCCCTCTGACCGCAGCCAGTCATAGCTATAATATCCGATTCAGACCCAGCCTGCTGCTGGTTGCTAGATGAACATGCGAGACCTCAGGATGTTCACCTCTATCTGCAGATTTTGACACCTCAAACGACGGAGATTTGCAACTAGTCTATTCACCGACCCCCGTTTAGCATATGTACGCTCCGATGTCCGTTCGACGAAGCAAAGCTAGGAGGAATAGACGCTCCGATAGTACCACTATGCGGCAGCCCGACCGCTGTCGCTGGGGGCCGTCGCGTAGGCGTGGCGGGCGCACTCGTGCTGGGTGTTACTTGCCCTGACTGAGGTCTAGGTGGCTTTGAAGCATGCAATCGCTGCAAGGTCTTTATGGGGAACTTTGTTCTGGAGCAAAGAAAAATTGTTCAGGAGAAGTATCTGTCTGTAAACGAGACTTTTGTATACCTGCACGTAGAGCATACGGGTACGGGTTGACAGAATACTACTTCAGGGTCAGAATCCGAGGGCCAAAAAGAGAAGTAGTGGCCTAAACTTACTGGACAAGCACACCGAGCACACAAAACCTATATCGACAATATTCTTGTGGCAGAAGCATGCGGCTCTGAAATCGACTTTGTCTTGTGTAGGAACCGAAAGCACTTTGCGGATCCCTGGTGGCGAGAGGAACGACATCTGCACAGCGGCCAGTCAATGGTTGAAGGGCGGTTGATATCATTAGCACGAACAATAAGATATTGCAACAGGGCATCACGTCGTTCTAGGTAAATATAGGACCCATTTGTTAGATGCGCCGCTTGTTGCAGAAAGACCGTCTCTGGGCCGTATATCTGGCACGCATCGATGGTAATTTTCTAGAGTATAATTAGATTGTGTGAGAGCAGCTAAGCTTTGCACATTACCAATTTTTGAGCAGAAAATATGGAGTTCATGATGGGTATGTAAGACGAAGTAAGATCGGGGGAGACAGAAAGAATCAGGATACGAGGACTGAGAGTGACTATGCTGTTGTTTTCCAGCGTCTCAGCAGTCTTTGTCAAGGCTGCTGCAGTTCCAGAGGCGATGATGATACGGTTTACGTCTTTGGATTCTTCATAAACCAGAGTAGAAACGACCGCGCCAAGTAGTTCACTTACAACATAGAGCTTTTGTTAGAGCGCCCACAAGTGCGCAGGGACCCTCAGTGTCTTCCTCACGCAATGAGTCGAGCTCTTCCATTATTCTGTTGATAATGGTAGAGTCGACAGATTTAAAGGGAGGGAAAGTATTGGCATCATTGTTCATGGAATCGGGTACGGTGTCCGAAGACGAATACAAGAGGACACTGTACACTAAATGAGACAGGTGATTCTATGCCGCAGTAAAGAAAAGAGGCGCGGACCTCTTTCCTGGGAATGCACCGAAGACTGCGAGAGTATTTTCATGTTTTGAGGCGATATGTAAGTTGAGAAATACGAGAAGTTGGGGCAGAAAGGACTGCAAAGAGAGAGGATATGGATCTACCTGTGAAGATAGGTGCCATTGTACGGGGGACAGGTCGACTACTACAGACAGATGAGAGCCCTGTTCGTCGTCCATGGGCTACTCTGAGTTGATGGTGGTGGAGGTAAGGAAAGGTGTGGCGTGCACGTGTTCTGCCTCGTGGGCGGGAGAAGCTCGGCTGATGTTCGTTTTTAAAGCTCTCTCTTCCCGATGCCATGACCATTTCGGTCGCGCCTGCGCTCCTCCTGGGCCTTGGGGCTCGCATTATGCTCGATGTACTCTTCCGCTCAGAAACGACTCTCACCTCTGCTGTCCTTGCCGGATGCTGGCAGGGAATTGCCGTATTCTTTGCCTCTACCAAGGACGGCATGACCCTTCCAGTAGCCCTCGCCGTCGCAGCAAAAGTCTTTTTTGAATTCTTTTTCTCCCACGACGAAATAAAGCTCGCTGTATCTGCAGTCTGTACGATACTAGGCTTCTTCCTTACCGATATCCTATCCTCAGCTATTGACCCCCAGACAAAATCTGGCAGGGCTGACAAGAAATCTTCTTCCTCATCCAAGAGGCCCTCTACTTCCTCCTCACGAAAGTCCCATGCCTCCAGTCGTATGTCCAGACGAACGGTGTCTTCAGATATCACTTCTGTAGACTCCACTTCCGACTTTGGCTCTCCGACAATGTCACCAGTCGAACGGGAAGTTGCGGCCTTACGAACCCGAGCCTCTCTGGCAGACACCGAGCGCAGGCGCTATCGTGAGGAAAAGAAGTGGGCAATAGCACAGGGAAACACAACTCTTGCCTCTCAAATGAGCTGGCAGGTCAAACGATACACGGCACTTATGAAGAGCTTCCATCGTGAGGCCGAGGCAAAGTTGATAGAAGGTAAATCCTTTCCTTCTCATGTTCTTATCCCCTTTTCTCATAACAATTTATTGTAGCTTCTATCCCTCGTACGAAACTCGAAACAATCAACGAGCAGCAAGCACCCATCCTCAGCAGGTCTGGGGATCGTGTCGACATCACTCCCAATCAGGTCAAATCCGCTATCCGGGTAAATGTGCGGTGACAATGGTCAGTAACATTCCCTTCCCGTTCTCCCTGATGCCCTTGCTCATTCCATTGTGTAGGCACCCCTCTCTTCTGCCATCGCGATACCCCCATCCTTCACCGAGGCAAATCCAACCAACAGGCATGCACTCCAAGCCTCCCTATAGCACGCCGAGAACGAGTGCGGCCTTCACCTGCCCAATAATGCAGAAGCCCAACTACGGGGATGTTCATGTTCTAAATACCACTTGTCACGATATATTTTCTCCATATATTTTCATTTACACCGGGACAGTTATACTCTCTCATTTACGATATTATACTTAGCTGGATACCTTGTAGGATATGTAGATGTAAACTCACGCGCGCTGCACTCATTCCAGATCAATACATAGTTTGGAGAAATTGGAGGAGAATTATGATTCCGATTACTAACTATTTGTGGATGCTCTACACCGGGAGAAAATATAAGAAAACAAAAAAGGTAATAAGACCTAATGATATACAACTTGTGATCAGTAACATAGAAARAAAAAACAAGAGACTAGCAGGACAACGGAAACAAGGAATAGTCCGAGCATAAGACAAGGATAACACGCAACAACTATAGCGAGATAAGAGTAGNAAGATGAGACGTCAACGATGTGATGTTGTACCGTTCGTTCGTCGCGATGTAGAAGAGGAAGAGGAGCCGTTCATTTTTGGTATCGTCATCCGTGGTTTCTTTGCGGGTATGCCCTCGGCGCTGGGACGAGGGGTGGCATCCTTCTGATCTTTAACAACCATCTTCGCGTGAATCTCTTCGAGCTTGGACGCCTTCACTTTCTTGGGCCAGAATAAGGTAACAAATCTGAGAGGGATCGTCAGCAAATTGCGAGAGAAGGTAGAGGNATGATAGACTCACGCCCAGAGATGCCGTCTCCAACGTTCACGATCTTGACCCATAGCCTCTTTCTGGTTCAACACATGCTCAATCCGCTTGCCGATGGCAGCGAGGGAATCCTTCAGAATAGCGACCTTCTCGTCTCGTGGCAGGTCCTCCCCGGAGAGCTTGAGGTTTTTCTAGAATAACCATGAGACAGTGTAAGAACGAAAAGATACCACTACTCACCAGCTGCTTCTTCACGGGTCTCAGCTCCTCCTTAGTAGCGACTTCATCCATCGAAGGGCTGGAAGGTGACGATCAGTGTCCTGAAGGTCATTAAGGGCACGTTAAACTCACCATTCATCAGAGGACTCTGAATCCGTAAACGTTGGCGTCGGTCTCCGTTTCCGCTTCTTCGAACTCGTATCATCGACCGACGCAACAGCCTCGCTCTCCGCTCTTCTCCGCATGCTCGCATATGAGGAAGACGATGTCGCCATCGCTGGTGGCGGGGACATGGACGTTTTGATAGACCCTCCTCGGTGCCGCATCAGATCCCGCTCGTAGTTGCGTATCTTCTCCTCGTGTTCCCGAAGGATTCCTAACAAGAAATCGCCTCGTCGCACCAGGTGGATGGCGTTGGGTATAGGTCGACTTGCTGCGTCCTCTCCCTTTTTACCCTCCTCGAGGAAGAACTTGCCATCGAGATCTAACTTCGGATCTTTCGCCATTGCCTCCCAGTTGCCGAACCCATAGAGGTATGCACCGACGAGGAGCATAGCATCATCATGCGGGCCCCACCGACCAGACCAATTCAACGTCGGGCGAATGTTGTCGATTGGTATTGACCAGCCGTAGACATCGTCCAGGTCGGAGAGTTTCTCATAGAGAATACGCAGGTCGCGGTTCCGCGATATCACGGTCTCTGCGTTGATGTTGCCCACTCCACGACAAGTAACGAGGACAGCCTTTCCCTTCTGAGCATTAGACATTGTTTCCCCAGCGGCCACCCGTTGACGCTTCTGCTCATCTGCATCGTGAACGGCCTCAGTGCAAACGCGAATGATTTCATCAGCAACGTCCAGTATCATCCCTCTGTTCTTGTCCTGGAGCTTGGCCTCCGTGACCTACGCCATCAAGTCAGTACCGAAGCTGACAGGGCAAAGGGAAACGATCTGCTCACAATTATTTCGTATCGCTGTCTGATATCTCCCCAGCGCTGCATACTCCGAATCAGGACACGAACATCTCTCTCCTTGAGTTCCATCGCCCGCTGACTCGCCGTTTTCCTCGTAGCAGCAGGTGTCTTTGGCTTTTTCGGTGCAGGCGCAGCAGGTGCGTGGTCGACATCCATGCCCTCATATGACACCTGTGCATGCGTCCGTTTCCGATCCCTCGAGTCCTGCACGGCAAACTCCTCTGCTTTCTTGGAATCCTCCTCTTCCTCCAACTTCTGCCTCTCCTCCAGCGGAATAATATCCTCCCAGTTCATGTCGTTCTTGACATCGCTCACAGCAGCGAACTGCGCGAGGAAGCTTTCACCACCAAGTGAGGTCCCACCGTCTCCGCTCGTCATGGTCTCGTGGTCCTCGGCACGATTGAGAATGTCATCGAGATCCATCTCATCAAGCTTCTTGTTCTGCTGCGTGTCATCTTTGTCGAACCTAGAACGCCCCATGTCTAATCAGTACCTCTGTGAAAGAAGAGTGAAGTAACATGAATACTGTACGTACATCTTCTGGGCGCCGTACTTGAGAACAGCGGTCAACTCCTCCTTGCTCAAGTTATCCGGCTTCTGTTGAGGATCCTTAGACGGGGCCTTCGAGCTCAAATGAGCTTGCGTCGTGTCCATCTGGTTGATGACTGCATAGAACCATGATCAGTAAACAACCTCCAGATTACCCAAAAGAGAAAACAAGGGGAGAGAGGACGAAAGGGAACCCGGAACTCACTAGCGTACTCGAGCACCATCTTCTTCTTCGCACGCTCCAGAACATCCTCCTCCATCGTGTCCTTGGAAACAAAGCGATAGACGCTGACATGAGACTTTTGCCCTATCCGATGAGCTCGGGCCATCGCCTGCAAGTCATTCTGCGGATTCCAATCACTCTGTACAGCGGTGAATTAATATCAGCGCACARGATCATCAAAAAAGAGTGAGAAAACGGCCAAGCCCCACATACATCAAAGATAATAACCGTATCCGCCGTCTCGAGATTAATCCCCAGCCCACCTGCCCTCGTCGATAAGAGGAACGCAAAGTCGGCACTTCCGGGGGAGTTGAAATGCGCTATGCTCTTCTTCCTCGCATCACTGCTGACCATGCCGTCCAGCCGCTGGTGGAGATAACCTCGGAGGGACATGTAGTCACTGAGGATATCTAGCATGCGGACCATCTGACTGAAGATAAGGACGCGGTGGCCGTCCGCTTTGAGGCGGGTTAACAGCTTGTCCAGGAGAACCATCTTTCCAGAGTTCATCACCAGGCCTTTGAAAATCTCTTCGTCGGTATTCGACCGAGCCTCGGCACCATCGAATAGATACGGATGATTGGCGGCTTTCTTCAACTCCATAGCTATATGGATAGAATGTCATTAGTTATATTTGTGCGACGATCGATCGAAAATAAGACTTGCCAATATTCAATAAACTAATACTCTTCGTCTCGTTGCCACTCGCGCTCGCGCTCTTCACCAGAGCAGCAAAATTCTAGAAAAAACCTGATCAGTTTCCCAACCACCGTGAAGCCAACGGAACACAAACCTTGGTCAAGATATTCTTATAGTAATGGGTCTGCAAAGAACTCATCTCCACTCTCAAAATCCTCTCACTCTTCGTGGGCAACTCCTGTAGCACATCCTTCTTCAACCTCCTCAACATCAACGACTCGAGTTGCTCGTGCAACTCCTTGATCTTGGTTTCATGATCAACATCGTTCAAGTCGAATTCGTTGGTCAGAGCGACTGCGTTGATAAGTCAAGACGTGAGAAAATGTAAGAGGAGAAGAAGGTAAAGTTAACGTACATTTCTCGGGCATCAAAAAGTGCATTAAGGCGAGAAGCTCTGTGGGGATAGACCATTAGGGATCGATAAGATGAATGCAACAAGACACTACACGTACCCTTGACGTTGTTCTGTAGTGGCGTACCAGTAATGAGAAGTTTCGACGCCGCGTTGAACTGCTTCAGTGCTTCATATAATTGACTCTCCGCATTCTTCAGTCTATGAGCCTGTAGATAATCATCAGTGGCTGCCAGTTGATGATGGAAGCAACCGACCTCATCAACAGCCAATGCATGCCATTTGATGTCTGCCAACTCCCGAGAGTCTCTGAGAACGAGCTCATAAGTTGTCAGGAGGACGTTCATCTTGAGTTTCTTGTTCGACGATCCGAACTCGTACTTCCTGATGGTCTCTCTGGCGGAAGCGTTGCCTGCGTAGGTGATGACGTTCATGTCTGGTGCCCACAGAGCGAACTGAGACTGCCAGGCGGTGATAGTAGACAGTNGGACGATCACCAGGAAGGGACCGTATTGCTTCAAGTCGTGGAAGAGGTAAGAGAGGAAAGCGACGGTTTGCACAGTCTGCAAGAAACAAGTTAGATAAAGCATGTCAAGTAGATTGGAAAAGACGCACCTTCCCGAGACCCATCTCGTCTGCCAAAATACCATTCTCTCCTTTGCTCCACAGATACGCCAACCAGTTCAAACCTGTCAACTGGAAATCCTTCAACTGCCCGCCCGTCGCCGTCAAGTATTCTGGGTCTTTATCTATCTTGTGGAACACTGGCCGCTGGAATCTGGAGTAACTGTGGCTCTTGTACGGGAAATGCGCCTTCGCCTCTCTCTCTCTGTAGGCCTCAATTTGCTCCATGGCAATAGGGTTGACGTCCTTCTGCCTCTCCCAGGTAGAGTGTTCGTAGTTGAGAGAATTCCATTTGCAGAAATACTCCACCTCGCCGTCAGCGCCTTCGCGGTGGGCGACGATACGTTCGACGGTGCGGAAGGTCTCGTGCTCCTCCTTCTCCCGCTCCTTGTCTAGCAGGAGAGCTTCGGCGTCCTCGCGAGAGAGGTTCGGGGCGGAGAGACGGGCCTGCCATTGTTTGTAGGCTTTGATATAGTTGTCGACTCGTTTGAGACCTTTGAAGCGTTTGAGGAACTCGTATGTCTCGTCGGTGTTGTGGAGGTGGGAAAAGTTCTTCCATTTGATATGGAAGCGCTACGAGAGATGATATGTGAAGATGCGTAGACGGGAAGTAAATCAAGACGTACAATATTGTCAAACCAAAGATCCTCTGGATCGTCTTTCCTGTCTTCGTCTCTCCCATGCGAGAGCACGGCCTCTATCTCGTCGTCTTCGCCCTCGACATAGGCCTGCACGGGCGCATAATAGGCCGCAGTGGAATCTTCGTCTTCTTCGAACTGTTCAAAGCCCTGGACATCGTCAAGGTAGTTTGGGGCCTTTCCACCACGAGAAGAAACACGAAGGTCGTCGTGTGCGCTGCGCCTGGATTTTTTCTTTTTCGACTTGGATCCATAGTCGGAATCAGAATCAGAGGTAGATGGTTGGCGAATTGAGACTGGGGAAGAGATATATGAGTATGGGTTGGAAGGGTTGAGTGGCGTAAAATACATACCGCGGGGTTTGGATGAAGATGAGGCGGAATGGGACTTTTTCTTCTTGAGCACCTTCTTCTTAGTAGAAGTGTATTCCTGATCACCATAAGTGCCGTCGTCTTCGTCGTCGTCAGCCTCGTCAGCATGATCCTCGTAGCCCTAGGAGAAGATATTAGTGATGTTGGAAAAGGATGAAGCATGGGAACATACGGAGTCTTCAGCGCCCTAGAAGAATGACGATGATAAGCCAGAAAGCTGAGAGAAAAGAGCAGTGGACATACAGAGTCGCGCAAGTGATAATGGTTATCTATGTGGTGGGGGTGGAGGGTGTCGATGACGGCGGACATGGGCTGGTCGTCGTCGATGGAGTCGCCGTCGGCGTCTTGGTCGGTTCTGTGGTCGACGTGCATGTCGTCGTCGGAGTCATAGTCGATGTCGAGCATGTTGGTTGCCACGATGGCGATGGGGCCATATCTTTGCGCATGCGCTGACATGATGGTGCGTTACAGACAAATTGCAAATTGCTACTTGCTGACCACTCTCCTATCAACTTTATAGGCACATCAGAGCGTAGTTCCGCAGTTTTTACGATGAGTCTGATAGGTACAAATTACCATGGTGGTGTATACTGCACTCGTTCGGTTCGCTGTGTTCAGCACACTCACTCTCAGCCCCTTACGCTTATGTTCAGGGGTAAGATATACGATGAGTGCTACTGACCATGAGAAGTGCTTTCAAGTTGTGGGAAAGTTCTATAACAAACCCACGACGATCAGGGTGTCAGACATCCAATGAAACTAACAAAATACTCAGGCATTATGATCGAAAACGTTGTACAGAACTATCAAGAAAGCTAGACGACGCAGAACTCCCAATACAAGCGACTTTTACAGAATCATCTTGTTTGTGTATATCACCAGAGGTCTCGTACAGTGACTGATGCGTTCTGGCAGTTGTTATCCAGCTTGAATTCGACCTGTACAACTGTCGGCAACCAAGACGACAGAAAATGCGAACACATTGCTTAGCAAATACAGTGCTCGCGTTATCATTTTAGTTTGAACTTCTTCTCAACCTAGGTAGGAAACAGCACAGAAACGGGAATATTGCATCTTCCTCGGCAGATCCCCCCATCCGCAATCTCATGTAGGAATGGTGACAAGAACTCGATAGATGGGCGTTCGTAAAGGCAAGCACGAACTCTGTCGAGATATATCTTCATCCACATACGAGGAACTTCGAACTGAACCTCCTCGTCAGGGCCATACCCTCCAAATTTATCGAAAGGGACGTATCTGTGCACGTCGCATGGGTAGAGCTGCGCAAGCTGGCGTAAAGCTTTCGCAATAGTATTCGAATAAGTGTCGATCTCTGCGACAGCAATCCTCGCACTCGYAAATCGATAGTGCTGCAGGKTTAACTGCACATCCATAGGAACATACATCATTTCTTCTTTNGACTTTGTGTGTATGGTATGGAGCATAAGTCGCGAGAGTATGAGGCGCGGCTTCCATGGCTACATCCCTCCACCCGAAACGGCAGGCGATGCAGAAAACGGCAAGGGGTCTGTTGTAAAAAAGGAGCGTAGATGCCCTTTTACTCGACCCACTACTTCATCGTGTTCAATGATATACTTATCCAACATGTTAACGACTGCAGAAAGGACTGCAATGTCTTCGATACTGCATTGCAGTCCTCCTGGATGCCACAGTCTCAGCCACGGGTCCAAGTGAATGCTCGGCTCTGCGAGGGTAATTATGTTGAAATCGGTAGACGGCAGCGTTGCCTGGGGGATAGCAAATGTATTGCGAAAGTGCTGGGAATACTCAGAGAGAACTCGACGCTGGATATGAAAGTCATATTCATCGGAAGAACGAAGCACACTATCTTCTAGAGGGTTGGCCACAACATTGAAAGGTGCGGGAGCAAATTGGGGGGCATCTGAGTTTTGTAGTAACTAAACGGAAGTAGAAAGCTGAGATTTATACAAGTGCATCCCCGAAGCTCCGGGTTGCGAATTTGGTTTAGCGAGGGCGGCCCGATGTTCCGGTCGGGATGCTCCTTCGTCTGTGTCTGCGAATTTCAACGCGGCTCCCTGTTCAGCCTAGACTTTCACCTTTCTGTTCTTTACAACCATCTTCCAACCTACGTGTATATCGACAATTGTATACAATGTCAGCTAATCTTGCGCTCAAGTCGACCAAGAGGGTATGTTACAACTAGTTCAATGCTAATAATCTCGAGTTCTTAATTCCGTCCACGGTTGATAGCTACACGACGGGAATGAGATACCAATACTTGGATTTGGTGGGATGGGNACGCGTCACTATTGATTCTAGTAACACTAAAGGCTATCGCTTCCTAGGTACCTATGAAATTGAAGGACGGGAGGCATACAACTGTGTAATGTGGGCCTTGGAGGTACTTATTTCCGTCTATTTTCTCCCTTTACACAACAGCTTAATTGAAGTTGAAACACGACTTTGATAGGCTGGATATCGGCATATTGTGCGTCTCAACAAACCTCATTAGAAGCCCTAGACCGCTTAACGAACTCCCATAGGACTCGGCTGCATGGTACTACAATGAAAGCGAGTGCGGTAAAGCTATCCGAGACTTTTGCTCCAAGACATCCACCCCACGAGCAGAAATCTTCTATACCACTAAGCTCCAACAAAACCAAGGATACCAAGCGTCGAAATCATCCATCGACAAATCTTTGAAGGAGTGTGGACTAGAGTATATTGACCTGTACTTGCTGCATAGTCCTCAAGGAGGTAAGGAGAAGAGGAAAGAGAGTTGGGCTGCTGTTTGTGATGCGCAGAAGGAGGGGAAGATCAAGAGTGTGGGCGTGAGCAACTTTGGCGTCAAGCATTTAGAGGAAATTGTTGGTGCCGAAGGAGTAGTCAAGCCCGTGGTCAATCAAGTGGGTATTCCATTCTTTCCTTTCCGTCTGTATGGCTAAATACTAACTACGGTCTTAGATTGAAATCCACCCGTTCAACACGAACAAGGATATCGTTAAGTTTTGCCAGGATAACGGTATTGCTCTTGAAGTGCGTCTTGCCATCACGTTGTTCACTTCGTAACTCTAACCAATCTCAGGCGTGGGCACCACTAGCGCGTGGCATGAAGTTTACGGACTCCACGCTCGCATCTCTTTCAAATAAATATGCGAAGACCCCCGCACAACTGTTGTTGAGGTATTCTATACAAAAGGTTCGCTGGGTTTCACTCCAAAACACAGTCCATACGCTTGCTTACCCTTCCTTCCAGGGGAATATTACACTTCCAAAATCAACCTCCAAGCACCGCATTGCGTCAAACATGAAGATATTCGACTTCAGTCTAACGGACGAAGATATTGAGAAGCTAGACGCGTTGGATGAAGGCACGAGTTCCATTTACTCGTCCGTGTTTTGACCTAACATTCAACTCTTTATCTCCATCAGGTTTCGTTACGGATTGGGATCCTACTGGATGTCCTTAAGTTGAGCAATGATGCCCCTACTCATGTGTGGATGGACGGTTTTATCTTTATATAGTGGTTAATATGGGAGGATAATAGTCATTGATATATTTTCCTACGGTGTTATGGAGCTGTTTATCGGTGGATATGTAGATAATTTGTGTTTTTGTGCCATACCCTTCGCCCCTTAATCCAAAGTTTGCAGTCAGATTTTCTACTATTACTTGCTCGAATCAGACCCGTCGCCGATAGTTCTCACTTCGTGGCCCTCTTCCCTTCAAGCCCCTCTAGCTCAGGTCTCAGCTGTAGGCTCTTGCAGTTATAATAGCCACATCTAGGCTGCATTGTGGACCGTGGGACCATCTCACAGAGGATTCTTTTCCCATGACTCCGGGCAGGACCTCAAGCTGAGTATCCAAGTAATGTCCTATCTCTTGAGATGACTACTCAAACTGCCTCTGTCCCCTTTAATCGTGCAGGGGGGACTGTAGAAGATGTTATTCTGCGTTCATCTGATGGATGTGACTTTCACATTGATCGTGAAATTCTTTCCACGTACTCCCAGCATTTCAGCAACACTTTCACCATTCCACAGGCATCTGCCCCTGCCCAAGGTCCCAAATTGGTAGTTCTCTCTGAGCCGAGCATCCACGTAGACCCATGGCTCAGGATGTGGCATCCTATCGGATTGGAATGCAAGATAGAGTATTTTGAGATTTTGTCTGCAGTCATCGAAATGCTGGACAAATATCTAATACTTGATGAGGAGAGGGTTGTCCAGCGAGCGAAGGAGCATCTTCGAAATTTCTTCGCAAGTGAACCTATGCATGTCTTCGCGATCGCACATCGCTTTCGATGGAGAGATATAGCTACGGAAGTCGCCCCCTCTATTCTTACAGTTCCTCCCCCGANGGACTATCAGTGGGAGACGGGCGAGCTGGCACACGTCCCAGCGGAGATGCGGATAGCTTTAGAGCGATATCGATTCAAAAGTGCAGAGCTTGCAGTGGCTGAGACACGGTCCCACTTCGAAGGGTTTGGCCAGGTCCTCTCGAAACTCGTTGAACAGTATCCATGCCCTGTTCATGAGTATAGCCCACTGTTCTACGATGTGGATCTTGATGTGCCAGTGGATGACTATGATGACTCCTCCTCGGAAGTCGAACAACCCTTGCGATCGGGGATCCCGCGCACTTGGATGAAGGACTACTTCACCGACATGTCTGCGACTTTGTATTGCACACCATCTTCATCGAAGCTATCATTCGACGGTAGCCCAGATCCCAACCAGTTTAGACTGTGTTGCCCCGAAGACGAGTGCAAAATACCTGCCTCTGTTATATTCCCAGGTTGGGTAGAGCACAAGTATCGCCCCCTAATCACGCGTGCTTTGTCAAGAGTAAGTAGCACATTGTTTCATACAATTGCACAATGAAATGACTGGGGATATACTATGAGGTCAAATTCATTGTGGATGAAGATTGTAAAGCTGCATCTGTGACCGTAGAGAGGCGAGCTTACTACGATGAAGATGTGGATATGAGGATGTGGCACTAGAAAGTGTATTTTTCAACCAATCGAGCATCGGAGCCTGGAGAAAAACTGAATCACTATTAGGATTATACTAATACAACAAGAACAAGAGAAGCAAATGAACAATAAGTACTATGAACACTAAAGGATACAACACTCAACAGAGTAGATAATGATGAGGCAATGAAGGTAGAGGGAAAGGACAAGCGATGAGGTGTCAACTAGTAAGGGAAGAAGAGTATTAGAAATACGAAGGCTGGTAGGATATGCTAATGGTGGTGATAAGATTATAGTAATAGGTGGACGTTGGATGGTGTACAGATGAACCAGGATGTAGCCTGGATTCGTCGATATGAGATGCAGATGTTTAGAAAGAGATGTGACGCATGATCATCAACGAGCCAAGGAGTTCTAGACGCTGATCAGCTGGCGGAGAAGGGCGGTAGAGCAGAGTACACGTACCTGGCGCGAGATGGCCGAAAGCTTCGTCGATGGTTAGGGAASWTCCGGAAGAGCGTCGATGTTCCCGTCCATTGACATGTTTCTTTGGTGCTGAGGGTTGTTCGCAAGGTCAAGAACACAGTTCCATCGCGATGAGAATGTTTCCGTCGGGTATTTCGACTTGTTTGACCCCTCGTAGGGTTTTCCGAAGATATTGATGCTCACCCCCCGTTTCATCTCGCCTTCGCGCAAGAACGAGACAGCATAGAGTAAGTTAAACTGTTCACCTGAACCGACTCTAAGAGGGAACTTCCCCTCATCATCGTCGATGAGGGATGCAGTCGCACCATCGCCGCTGACGTTCACGTCAACTTTCTCAACCTCAAATCCAACATGCGCACCAGCCTCTGCGGAGTTTTCGACTTCAACGCAGAGAACAACTGTGCGCTCATCTTCTTCCTCTTCCACCATGGACGGAACAAAGACGGTCCGCATACGAACTCGGAATCCAGAAACAGTAGCCAAGGTCTTTCGAAACGATTTCCGCAGTGTAGGGTGTGCGGTTCTTAGTGTGGTCATTGGCGAAGGACTGGGAGGCGTTGGGGTTGGAGGCACGATTGGAGGCAGAGAGAACAGCGTTTCTCTCGAATGCCGTCCGAGCCTCGACGACGGTATCTTGAGTCCTGCGGAGGCAAAAGTCGTCCCTGAAGCAAGACCTTTCAGGAGGTTTGCTTCCTGGAATGTATCTGGCGGAGGGGGAAGGTTTGAGGCGTCTGTTGGAGTAGTCGGTGTCGACGGAAGTGCCAGCGCAGGTGAGATCTTGGGTTGTAACAGGGGTTTTTCCCGTAGTGTCGTCGAAACTGTGAGACATAAAAGAGGATCAGGGAAATGCAGACGAAGAAAAGCTACAGAGAAAGGTCAGCATTGTATGTAATGAAATAGAAATGTGTATACCTATTGCGATAGAAAGCTTGTAAATCGCGACCCAGACGTTCTCTTTCTCCGACCACACAAGCATGAAAGCTTCCTTCTCGTTATCTTCTTTGCCCCAGAGTATCGTCGCTAGTGGTGTTCCTTCAGCTTTCAGATACATCTTGTCATGATCTGCAGCTGAAGGCGTCGGGTTTGGGGTACTTGGAGGAAAGATAGATGGGTGAGACGAAGGGCTCGTCTGTCGCGCTTTGATCGTCGGCAACGAGTCCCGTCGGGGCGGGGCAGACAAAAAGTTATTTCGTGGAGTATCCATTACTGTAGAAGGCGTAGATAGTTGTGAGGAGATGTAGGATGCCTCGATTGTAATTTGGACATGCGAAAGAAACAATAAGAGCTCTTCTGGTGGGTCATCAGACTCGTGTGGATGTTCAATTCGAACGGTGAGATATGCATGTAGTTGTTCGTCTAGGAACCATTGAGGTTAGATTCATGAATAGTTGTACTTGACTTACCAAAGAATGCTTGCTTTCGCTCTGAGCTAGAGCTACTCAGACGCGATAACCAGTCATCAGGACTCGATTCAGGTGGATATTCAATGGATGTATCTGGGACTGAAACATCGAGGTCCGCAGAGCCAAAGAGTTTTTCGAATGACCCCATCTTTGTGAAGGTATGTATAGGTGGAAGGCCAAGATCGAGGATTGTGAAAGCGAAATTTCCCAGGAAAAAGGGTAGAAATTATCCTTCGAGTCAGAATAACTAGAATATAGCCTTCATTCGCTCAGAGAACAGACAGTTCCGTGAGTTGGAACAGAGATACAGTACGTGGTAGTCCGGGCTCAAATTCAGCGGGGGGCTGGACGAATCGGACCGGGAGTGGCGATGCTCTTTGTTTGCTTGGAGTACCCGTGTCCTCCGCAACGAGCAGCGCCACCAAGGTGTCCTATCGTTGACCACTGACCACCACAATCACGAACCAATATGGCCGCTGTTTCCCCCTTCGCGCGTAGCAGTGCCTTTGAAGGCCCCATAGGTATTGCAGGAAGAGACCAGACTGTATGCTCTGTATCTAACTTAGATAGACTAAAATGACCAGGATTGCTCTATAGATTGAAGAAATGTACAGTGTACCTGAAAGCTTCCTGGAAATTGAGGTCCGAAACCCTCAAACACATGGTATCTTTCTTTTATTCTGTCCATGACACTCTTCTAATGTCGTACGGATAGGGTTCGGAAGGAAAATGTATACAGATTACGAGATAGTCTGCAAGGTATGGAACATCCGCACCGTCACTGGAAATGGCACTGACCCCCTCCAATAGACTAATATTCCTGCTTTCAAACTTCGCCACTCTCTTGTGAGACGACGGTACTCCGACTTTGAAGCCTTCCGCGACATTCTAGAACGTGAATCAACACGGGTCAATATCCCACCTCTTCCCGGAAAGGTCTTTACCAACAGATTCAGCGACGAAGTTATCGAGAGCAGGAGGGAAGGTTTGGAGAGATTCTTGAGTATTGTTGCGGGTCATCCATTGCTTCAGGTATGTCTATTGACTAGCACCGCAGTTAATGGTGTGCTAATGACGACATAGACGGGGAGCAAAGTCTTATGCGCTTTTCTCCAGGATCCCGCTTGGGATAAAGCCCAGTGGATCTAAGTAATCCGCCCACCTCTTACCATTCTACCGTGTATTCGATTCCCAACATGAATGAAGTCGTCTTCGAGTCGCTCAATTAGCTCTGCTTCCGCACCGGTCCCAAATACATCAGTGTCCCAAACCCACTCTCGTTCAAGGCTTTCACAACAAATCCACCCGCCTCCTGCAGCCGAACTCTAAGAAGAGGAGGCTGATGAAGATACGGATGGTGAATATGAGGCAGAGGAAGAGGAAGACACAACGCTGCTTCCGGCAGAGAAGGTTAGCTTCTCGTTGGCCCTGTATTCTCTTTTCTCTTTTCTTGTGTATTTATACTTGGTCCATCTTGTATTCCATGAGGTTTTTATTCAATAGTCGATCTGGAGATTGCTCTCTGCGTAATCATTTCTCCCCTTGTTTGCCACGTTAATGTGGCGTTCGTTCCTTCTATCTTTCCCGTCAGCCACCAAATATCTCGGGGCCGAGAGCGAATATTCTACCTGCAGATTTTTCGAGATTTTCTGGGTTCTACGGAAGTTGCCTGAGCCATATGCCTCATCTTCAAACACCCGCAGCGCCATTTCTGCTCGGATTTCTCTCSACATTGTGGGGCGTGCCTAGATGAGATCCTGATGGGTCCTGCATCCCATGAATTATTCAGGCAGGAAACTAAATTCTTGTTGTTATTCTTCAGCGACATATACACGTSCCCTGATACATAATGCCTACAGGATAGCATTTCCACTCTATGTAGTCGTAGGTAGTACATAGATAATAGGAAGAGATCAAGTGATAAAAAATGAAAGAAATGAAAGTAAAGAATCTCCTCTGACCAAAACAAAAGACGTCCAAGCCCACCTATGTAAGGCAGAGACAAGAAGGGGGAACCAAGTATCGCCTAGAGGCGAAGTTAAGGAGCGATAGTGATACTTTAGAAAGGGAAGTAGAGGGAGTAGAGATCCCGAAAGGAGAGCATGGGTCGGAGGACAGATAGGGAAAGTAGTGGGCCATAATACAAAGAGGAGGAAGAGGGAAACAGAGTTAATGAGTGTAGCTGACGATGACAACTGTCGATGCGTGGTCCCGAGGTGAATGAAAAAGAAAAGATTATGCCGGTGGTGAGATGCGATAGCCGAATATGTAGATTTTGAACGAAGCAGAAAAGATGACGATGGACAGGAGAGAATAATTATATGCATGAAGATTCAATTAGTGGCGGAGCAGGG
>LBLO01000688.1:0-18188 GCA_004354395.1 Chondrostereum purpureum | reverse complement strand
AAACCTGATGAGCACATATCTGATATTAGCGACAGTAACTCACGTTCAGAAAAGTACCCTCTGGGGCCAGATTACTATGACCAGATAGACGGCTGCTCTCAAAAGATTCGATTTCCGACTCGTAATCAACCGGTTCAATGTATCCATCATACCGAACTGCAGGGTAGGTGCTGGTGGATAATTGCGACTCAGTTGCTGGATGAGATGGCGACAATGGTGACAGCAGAAGCGAAGGAGAGGGGACTTCATGAATACATCTTGGTCGAGATGATTTATGTATCACCGGGAAGTGACCATGGTTGACAAAATCAGACATATTGGCTTCATCCTCATCAGCATCCGTTGGATGTAGACTGGTATTAGATTCAGGTATAGAATGGGCTGTATTGCGAGTTCGTGTGGTCACAGTAGAAGGACTAGTAGCCCTATCCTGAGGTAGGTAGCCCAATTTTTCTCCTATCCAACACAAGATTTCCCCGACGAATACAACCTCATCCCAACCACCTCTAGCCAGTTTCCGCGGGTCTACTTGACTCAGTCCAATGTCCGTTTGTAGTACATCTGATTCTAGTATTCCAAGAAATAGTTTCATGCACTGGAGTTTGGCATCATTAGCCTTCGCATGATTCGAAGAGTGCATAGCCTGTCGAATTTCAGGTTGCAGAGGTACCCTTGTCCGTAAAAGACATTCAAGTAAAGCGAGGAGTAGAGATGGCGTCAGTTCAGTGGGAGATTCAAGTCTAATGTTGAGATCCAGGTTCTCTAAGAGACTATTGAGCTGTGGGACTAGTTGCTTCCTGGATGACATGACCGTTGAAGTTTAAGTTGCCGAAATGCCGTGCTGAGTTTGAACACGAGGTTATGTGGCGCAAAAGTATTTGTTCACTTTCGATTCAATGTTCATAACATGCACGTAAAATTCATCTATCAACATATCACTTCAGAACGAAGTTCTTCCAGTCTTGACGGTCTTCACAATTCCAGCGTCGGCTAATGCGTCAATCAAGTCGAGCAACACGAAGTCACATCCTCTCCTCGCGACCAAGCTGATACTGACGGGCAGTTGCTCTTCAATCAAGGTAAAGTTGGACTGGTATGGAATTTGGCCAACTGCAAAAATATGTCAGTATGAGAAGGCCAACGAGAGATTTGCTGATTCTCACTGGGAATGACCACTTCCGGCGACCGTCCAAGATTGGCTACGCGACTGCTACTGAATCCCAGAGGAAGAACCTCGCTGGAAGATAATCAGACACATAAATGTGAGGTTGAATTATATTAAACTCACGAAGACGGGTAATAAACCTCCCTGCTTGTGTAAATTCCAGCATTCGTCCTGCAAAGACGTTAAGCGAGATGGTATTTACATTGTCACGAGGATTGGGTATACTCACGGGTAGATATACAAACTATCTGAACAAGACTCGTTGTTTTCAGGAAGCTACGCAATGAAATAGTTAGTTTCCTATTTGATCGAACAGGATGTGTCACGCACGACGTTTGTCAACGTCCAAGTCTCAAAACTCTCTTGCCTCGACAGTTCCAGAGCATAAGCTTCTTCACCTTTGGCTTCACCGTATCTATAACGAGAATTAGAATAGCCCTCGACTCCAATTCCTATGAGATGACACTGACCTCCAGCGGAAACGAACTGCAGGGTTGATGTGGGGGCTTCGACCGCCATTAGCAGCGGCGTAGTCCTCGAAGAATGGTTTTCCGACGCTTGTCCACTGATAGTATGCTACCAAGGTCGAATAGGTCTGTAAGCAGAATCATCTCAATTGATGCACTCTGCACAAAAACCCAAAGCATACCTCGTTGAAATATGTCGCAGCTGGAAAACCAACTCCGGAAGTCTCATTCCACTGCGCAGGTAAACTGAAGTTGGATACCTCAGCGCCAAGGAAGGACTGAAGCTGCCCAATGAATGATGTGTAAAGTCCCATGGCAGGAGCAGAAACTGTTAGGAATTCATCTCCCAAGAGCATCTTGTTTGGGAATGCAGAGTAAGACTCAAACGCCTCATCATACCAGGCTTTGCCGAATTTAGCAAATAATTTAGGATCACGAGCGAGCTATGAATCAACATCCAATGTCAGGACCTGTCGAAACGGATGCTCTTGGTGGAGCACTACTCACGTAACCAGCAGTATCGAGAATGGGCTATACCAAGGATTTACATTAGGTCTTAGAAATCTCAGTCGTCGGATCCACTTACGCTCAAGGGTACGACATCATCCAAAGTTATAGCACCTACACTGGGTCGGATGCCGTAGACGCCGTTAACAGCAGCTGGACCACGAACGCTGCCTCCCGTATCTGTACAAGTCATTAAGTGACGATTGTTACCCCTGGAAGTACTAGATGCTGACCTGAACCCAGGCTAACATCCAAGAAATCCAATGCGGCAATACTTGTCCCAGCACCGGTAGAAGAGCCAGAAGGCTCACGGTTTCCGTCCCCACGAGGAGAGAATGGACAGTGGTAGTCTACCCAGTCCTACGTGTCCCTTGAGAATGTTTCCAACCCGACAAAATGAAACATGAGCACTTACAGCAGTCGGACGATCCCCATTGGCAAACTGCACCATCTTCGTGTTGCCAACCATGAGAGCTCCAAGATCGACCAATCGTGAGATAGACGGGGCTGTGGTATTGCTAGGAGGATAGAGTTGATAATAATGTCTATTACCAGCAGTTGTTTTGATCCCCTTCACTAAGGACATCTCGAAGATCAGTGTCGAGCAAAGTCTAGTATGTCACTCGCCAAACGCACTATGGAAGAGATCTTTGACGGACACTCGAAGGCCGGCCAATGGCTTTTCTGTTGGATCTTGGTTGAGTGCGTAAATCCTGGATGGGGCACCAATCGCTGGGGAAGAATCCGTTGGGAGTGTCGCCGAGATGACTGTGAATGTACCATCGGATTGATGGACGAATGAATTGTAGAAACTCTGGGTGTCATCGAAGTGGAGTCGGTATGGAATGAACACAGCTGGAGTTCCGATGGAGTCGCGGGCCAAGATATAGGGACCAGGAGCAAGCTAAACAGAGAGGGTTTAGCTGCAGTCATATGGATCACGGAGCAAGATAGGCCCACATCAAGAGCGCTGGCGAGATTGACGACGCTGAAAGACGCGTCAATACTATCCGTTCCGGTCATGGCCAACATCTCAATCCCTTGGCTTGCTAGGAAATCCAGAGCAGATTCAGATACATTGGTAGACCCTTGAAGAAAAACACCTAAACAGGTAGTCATCAGAGCCTAGTTGGCAATATCACCTTCGCAATCGTACCCTGCAAGAAGTCCCAACTAAACACGTCGTCATAATTTTCCCATTCAGCGATAGTCTCACTAAGCCCCTCCTCCGTGAAGCCTGACTCAGACGTAAATACTGTGAAAGCAAAAACTTCTCCGGTAAGGCTAACTTTAGAACCTGAGAGTGATAGAACAGGTTCGGCTGGGATGTAGTACGACGCATTCCCCAAGGTGATAGTCCGAGAGGTTGGGATAGGCTTCCATGCCCGCGAAACACCAGAGAGACTTGCAACTAGACAAGTGGTCACCAACGAAGTCCAACTCATGATGATGAACGCGTCTTCTGTGGAGGGAAGAAGGAATACCGTTCAACGCAGCAATCATCCCACCTTTGATGCTTTATATCATGGAGTTTTTCGGTCAATTAAACTTCCGGCAGTTTTACTTGGATTCATGGCGGTTTCGACAACTTTTGCACACCAAGAATGCCTATAACAGCTTGCTACACATCGGGGTTGCCGCGGAAAGCGCCGTGCGAGGAAATGCGAAGCGTTTTTTGACATCGGATTTGTCGGTAAAGAGATAAGAGCAAAAACATACTGAGCACGAGAGATAAGCTAGCTTGACTCATTGTAGGATGTACCGCCACTGAGCGTGGCCCTGGTCCCGTATCGCCGATCGTACTTTCCAGGTGCTTTCAAGTTGTCAATGTTTAAAATTCAATCAATTCCCAATAAGAAGTGCAATGTCATAGTTAGAAAGCAGTCCTGCCTGTCTTTACCGCTTGAATGATACCGGCGTCTGCCAAAGCATCAACAAGATCGAGGAGGACGAAATCACACCCTCTTCTAGCCACTAAACTTATACTGACAGGAAGCTGTTCTTGGACTTCACTGAATTCGGATTGAAAAGGGATTTGGCCGACTGCGATGAATACAACTGTCAGGATGTCATGCACAACCTGAAGTAAGAGAAGGAACCTACTTGGTATGACAACTTCTACAGAACGGGCCAAACTAGCAAGACGCGTACTTGAAAACCCTGTAGGAATGCCCACACTGAAAGACAATATTACAAAATGGCACGACAGCAATGACGGGTTGGTGCTTACGGAGAGGAGAAGACCTCTCGACTTTGGTATGTCCCAGAGTTTATACTTTTTGGATCAGGAGTCAATGCAATGGTGATGCGGAAGAAGTCGCCATCGACTTACGGATAAGCATAGATATTCTTAGAACAAGAGTTTGGGTCATCAGTCAGCTACAAGGAGCGAGAACCGTCAGGCGCATTCCTGATACTTTGAGCCTCCTCAATCACTAACGAAGTTGGTCAGAGTCCAATTCTCGAAAGTCTCTCGACGATTGAGCTCAATATTGTAGTTTGCTTCACCCCTATCCCGGCCGTATCTAGGACCAACATTAGGATGAGGTAGAGGTAATGGATCCAGATAATAACTCACTTCCATCGAATGTATACTCCAGGATTGATATGGGGCTTACGACCACCAAACTTGGCCCCGTAATCTTGGAAGAACGGAAGTCCTACAAATGTATACTGATAATATCCAATCAACGTAGCATAGGTCTAAGTATGCTTGGACTGAGCGGAATTTCAACAACCCAACTGCAACTTCGACACATACCTCATTAACATAGGTTGTTAAAGGATCACTAATTCCCGAAGTGCTGGTCCACAACGCGGGAACACTAAAATCCAAAGGGGATGTCCCAGAACCCAGGAAACCCTCCAGTTTCGTTATGAAAGCGGTGTAGATATTGAGGGCCGGATCGGATACACTTTGAAACTCGCTCGACAAGAGGAGCTTGTTTGGGAATGAAGAATAGCTCTTGAACGATTCCGCATACCAGTTCTTTCCGAACTTGGCAAAGAGCTTGGGATCACGGGCAACCTGGACACAGACGAAGTCTGAGGTCATCTTACGAACGAAGATGAAAGGAAACAACCGACATATCCAGTAGTATCCAAGGCGGGCTTCACGAGATGTTTAGCAGGGGAGTGGAAGGAGAGAGAGATACAAATTTACACTGAGAGCAATAACACCTTGCATAGTAATAGCACCAACACTGGGGCGAATCGCATAGACACCGTTGACAGAGGCGGGTCCACGAATGCTCCCACCGGTGTCTGTTAAAAGATTAGAGAGACATACACAACATCTGCAGCTACGTACCGGTCCCGACCCCAATGTCAACATAGTCCAACGCTGCCGTACTAGTTGCAGCACCGGTTGAAGACCCAGAAGCTTGTGAATTTCCATCGCCGCGTGGGCAGAAAGGCGAGTGATAATCAACCCAATCCTATACCAGCAGGGTCAGAGCAGAGTCCAAACAACAAGGATGATCATGAGGAACTCGCCGAAGTAAGCCTGTCCCCATTCGCAAATTGAGCAGGCTTGGTCATGCCAATGATATCAACGCCTAAACTGGCTAGACGAGAGATTGCAGGCGCTGTGGTATTGGAGGCTTGGTAAAGCTGATACCAATGCCTGTTTCCGACAGTTTGACGCAGGCCTTTCACTTAGACAAGACGTCAAGAAACGCTTCTACTGGGAATAACACAGCCGAAAGCCTGGAACGCACTAGCAAATATATCTTTAACAGAGACGCGGACACCGGCTAAAGGGAATGCTGTCTTGTTCTTGCTAGATGAATATATCCTCGAGGGAGTACCAATAGACGGCGAAGAATCAGTTTGCAGCGTCGAAGAGAGAGTAGTAAACGATCCATTAGATTGTTGGGTAATAGAATTGAAGAAACTCTGAGGCGCATGATCAGATACACAACACTCGATGCAAGTGATGAATTTGTACCTGAGTATCATCCTCGTGCAATCTGTAAGGTGTATACAATGCCAGAGAACCAGTCGAGTCTCGCGCGAGAGCATAAGGGCCAGGAAAAAGCTGAAGCAGCTCAGTTCGATTGCTGTTACATCAGTCATTTTGCACTTACATTCAATAGACCCATTGACACAATTTGGAATGATGCACTCAGCGATCCGCTGCTTCCTGTTAGCAGTACTTTCACGCCTTGACCTCCCAGATAACTGAGGATGGATTCGGTCGCATCAGGAATATATACAGCTAAAGACAGCATGGGTTAACACTCTCTATCTCCAACTTTGAAATGTGTACCTTGTAGAAAATCCTTGGTAAATACATCATCAGAACTTGCCCAGGTAGATATATTCGCGTCCAAACTCTGTTGCGAAAGCCCAGCACCAAAGACTGTGAGCGGGAGGATATCTTCCGAGAGTGTGATCCCCGTCACATTAGAGAGGGAAAGTACTGATTCTGCCGGAAGGTAGTATGCATTATTTCCCAACGAAAMTGTCCTTGACGTCGAAAGAGAATGCGAAATCGCTGGGAGGGTACTGAAAAGAGCACTGAGGATGAAGATTCGATCCATTTAGGATATCATGGTTATTCTATGCTCATAATTGGAGCTTTTTATATGCCCTGCCCCAAGTAAGCAACTTAGCAAGTTGAACTGTTGAAGTCATGAACGGAAGGATGCAAACTACCCCGGGCATTAAACGGAATCAATAAGCCGACCGCGGCAAACTACTCGACGCTGCGGGACGTTAGTATACAATGTACATTGCTGTATTCTGACCCTATCCCCATCCTCCCCAGGATCATCCGTTGAAAAAGAGGGTTTATCTGCAAGGTTCAAAGGTCTGCAGAATTATTTGAATCTTGGAGAACTTGTATCATCATCAAGCAATTTCTCAGTACAGGGCTCATCTACGTCTAATACTTATAGTAATCGAGCGAGTTAATAGTTATGCAACACGAGTTGCAACTCTGGGAATATTTTATTGCCTGCGGGGGCACCTAGATCATCGTGGCATTAGCAAACCAATCGCTGTAAGTAGAGCGGATCCGTACTCGCTATCGTCAAAATGGCCAGTTCTCTGAGTTTAGATACATACCTCAAATTCCTATCCTTCCATCCGCTAGGTAAAAGACACCGTCGACGATTGAAATATAAAAATACGAGAAAGATAGACGAACCTCAGATATTCCAGGTCTCCGTATAACAATGCTTTCTCTCAGCAATTTGTACACGGATTTGACATATGCAATTCATATCCTTTACTTCATGTTGTAGAGGGATGTGCGGCATCATTCATAATACATACTTCGTTTCTTGTCAGTCTTGAGACTATACCCCTGAACTGTGTGGGAGGACTGCTCTGGACATTCACGCGAAATTTTTGACAGTTATAGTCGCCTGTCTTGCGTTTTAGTCGTATTTCTGTGGTGGATAGTTGTAGTGGACTCTCGCAGCTAGCTTTCGAAGAAAGGTCTTCATACTACTGGAGTCTGGAGTAAGTGGACTGTGGCTGATCCCAACTGATACTCACTGAAAGACCCGGGTATACTTCACGGGCCGGAATTACTTACTTACGCAAGCAACATCCGCCTCACCAAGTTTCCTCCACTACCACTTGAACTTCCCGGACCTGTAAACCGTAGATTCGGTTGTTTTATTTCATCAAGTCGGGATATAGATGATTCTTTGGCTTAATATAACACCATAATATTACGATCGCGCAGGATGGTGTACATACAATCATGGCACGAATATCAGGAAAAGGCCGAAAAGTTATATGCCNAATCTCCAGCAAAGGTGCGTATGTAGTAGGGAAACACGTTTCAAGCCTGCTCATGGGACTAGGTTAGATATTGTATAAAATGGAAATCTAGCGAAGGAAAGCTTGTATTGAAGATCACGGATGATGTTTCGGTGCGTGTGCACCTAGCTAGTTACCCTCTGCACTCGGCTGAGGGTTTCTTTTAAAGTGTATAAAATTCAAAACACATTCATCTATATTCCTGAATCGATTCGAGGCTCTGAATCTTCATCTCATGCAGCAGATGACCAACATTCAGCAACCTAGATCCACTCCTGCGCCTGCTGGCCCAGCTGTTCCTTCTGCCCTCGAATCGAGTACACCTATAGCATCCCCAGCTACACCAGTACCTACACCGGGTGCTTCGGCGGCAGGAGGAGTGAAGAAAAAGAAGGGCAAAAAGAAGAAATAATCATAGTGCGAWGGAATGGTTCTGTTATGGGTCCAGCACGGTCCAGTTGGGAGGGTGGGAGGATCTGGAAATACCATTGCTTGGTTGCGTTTGAGAAACCCGTATGTTGAATGCTATATTTTTGACGAACTTCAAACAGAGGTCGCATTTATCTSTCAACGTTGAACCCTATCTATGTTTATCCTCCTGATTCGCGAAGTAAGCTGACGAAGATCGTCTCTCGTCGTCTAGACTCCAATATGCAGGCTTCAACGAGGCCATATTTTCGGTCAGGCCGGATATGATCATGGGAATGTTGGGTCGAATTTGGTTTATGCCTTCATTTATGAACGTCTCTCTTGAACAAAGTTTCTCATGGTCCTCCATCTCTGTGCACAATGAAGGAGGTGATTTCTATAAGGAGACTTCGGAGACTTGACTACAACCTTGATGGACGGCGGAGCCAGCTTCTGCATGGAAGCGTGCAGTCCGCGCAAATCTGTTTGTTGGCAAGGAGATCCGATACACATAGGCGCACTCGCCTCGTTGATGTATATTAACCGTCTAGTGGTGAGTTTCTGTTTGCTCTTTCTTCCCCTCTCCCCATTCCATGGCTACCAGCGATACCCAATACTCTACAGATCGTGATTCCAATCTAATTCGAGCGTCACTGTTCGACGCTTTCGTGCAACTGGGTGCTTTCAACCACGAAAGTCAGATTGGGAAATGGATCTATAGCGGCAGTGAGGAGGATTTAACGAGCACAATTAATGAAGAAGGAACGGAGAGAAAAAGAGAAGAGCAGATTCAGGAAACCACCGAACGCCTAACAGCCACTCGTCCTCCAGAGGTTTCTCCAAAACCTAGCCCAAAGAATTCATCGCCGCCCCCTTCTGCATTCTCCAAGCTCTCTGCACCGTTCAAATCACCGAAACCAGTACGACGAGATGGTTATGAGACAGATGAGGGGTATACTTCGTCAGCATCTCGTTCAAAAGAGAAACGGTTCCAGAAAAGCAGCACAAAACCCAAGCCTTCCCCWCGACCTTCTCCCCCTCAAACCTCTCGCCTTTTATCCACTCGCGCAAAGTCTCTTTTCCCTACCCTACCCAAACGACCAAAGCCAGCGAAGGTGGAAGATGTAGATAAAGGATGGCTGGAAGTTAACGCTGTTACCCCGCTTTACTCGACAGTTTCTCAGGCCTCCATTCCCGAGCGTCCACCAATAGCCACAACAAACCCCCCGAATCCAATTCATAGTCCCGATCTCCGACTGAGCACGCCTAAACCTCTGAACATCCGAAACCGTTTCAATCATGCCGGGCCATCATCTGCCCAGCGTGAACTACCCACGACATCAGAAAGAGCATCCATGTCTCTCCTGAACCCACCTTCACCATTCGTTCTTCTCACCACAAAAGATGAAGAACAGGGACCCCCGAAGTCACGAAATCCCTTCGCGATCCTCCCAAACCCTACTCGCCAGAGACGGGTATCCGCTGCCACCATGGCTCCAGTCCCTTCACTCTCCATATCTACCGAAGTGACTGCGAGCATGCTGGACAGCACGGATGACCGACCGCTCTCCAGTGCTTCAACGACATCTCTTCCGGAGACATCTATGGAAGCCAACGTCGTGCGGTTCTCTAGCATCCGGAGAGGCAGAGAGAATCCATTCCCCACTCGCCCACTGCGTCCCCCAAGAGAAACCGTTTCTAATGAGTCCATCAGACAGAGCACCTTGGTTATACGCCGAGCTGATGAGCGGGTATACTCTGATAGAGTTACATGTGTTAATTGTGGAGGATTGGTACGATTGCAGTTGGTCGAGCAGCATCGGTGTAGATTTTAGGATGGTATTATTTATGATTATGATGTATGGACTTGCTAGCTAGGCATGGACTTTGTATTCTATTCATTATTATCGTACTATGCTCAGCAAGTTGTATTCTTTGTCCAACTATGAGGCGTTAGACCTGGATCGGCGGAGCACGAGATGCTTGGGGCTGCTCAGAACTCCAGATGTAACATGGATCATCCTTACATCGTACAAGTCGTCACTCGTTGGGTCCGAATGGACGGATGGGTCTGTATTTCTGATATGGATTAGTATATTCACTCCTTGCTCGGGCGCATCGGGTATACCGTACCAATAACACCAGGAGGTCCACCTTGTCGTAGCCTCAATCATGATGCTCACAGAGCGATGCATCTCCGCACCGTCCAAGTTCTTCTGCAGGAAGAATAGTTAGACTCTTTGCGGACTGTCCATTGGCATCCTGTATGCGTCAATTGCCGCTGGAGAGCATTCCATACGTTGGTTGCTAGTGAGCATACTTCAACTTGGGCACCTGGCCTTTGATCGTGTGATACAAGACTGAGGGTTAGCGTTTGAGAGGACAACCGAGGTGATGATGGCCTTGAAGTTGTAGAATGATATTCTTCCTTCCCGCTCAATCTCCGTTGCGGAAGTAATGATTCAAGTTGTATATATGTGTATTCCTGTAGGTCCTATGGAGTCCGAAGTTTCAGTCGGGACCTAATTGGTCCCAGGGCGTAGATTAATATCACAAGAGAGACATGGAATTTCCATACATTGTTATTAGCCTTCAAGTTAAATTGCTTTCCCATATAGAATTGGTTCATATTGCGTTCCAATACAATATTCCAAATTCCAAAGCGAATGTGGCATATTGATTCAGCACAACCTCGGGTAAAATTATTTATTGCTCATGATGACTGACCATCACGCGAGGCACGCGAGCAAAGGCCTCGGCCGATGGCCCTGGACCGTCCTTTTTACTGTCCGTGCTCCGCCCGCAATATCCGAGTCCAGCTTTCCTCTTTTCTCCCATCTTCTGCTGTCTTTCTCGTCTTTCTCTGTACCACCATCACTCTTTCGGCCCACCACTACCTCAGGAAAGCAATACACTAGAAATCTAGAAGGACCTCAGTATGTCTGATCAGCGGAAGCGTGAGCTATCTCTCTCACTTTTTGCGGAGTACATCGAGTGCTAATAAAATCGAATTACCTCTATATCCTTTCAATCCATTTGGCATACTCTTGCTATTCAAATTTGCATTCATGTTATAATAAATCGCCACTCAGCACTTCCATTCATCGCGAATTTCTCTGCGGGTGCCATTGCTGGTGTTTCCGAGATCTTAACGTTCTATCCACTCGGTATGTGCCAATTAATTTCTCAACAATACCCATTCTCATTCCTACGTGGCATACTTTGTCTTTCCTCTACTCAGATGTCGTACGTCTCCGTTTCTCGCTTCTGGATTTACGAAACACGGAGCTTAGACAGATCTTAGGTCAAAACTCGTATGCAACTTGAGACGGGGAAGAACAAGCTTGGTTTATTTGGAACATTCCAATCCATTATCAAAGAGGAGGGGTTGGTATTTCTCTTTCTCTCTGTCATATCGTTGTTGATTCCGGGGCAGTGCGGGGAGACTCTACCGAGGCAAGCCGCAATAGTGTTGACCCATGACGAATAACCGTACTGATGGAACGCTTAGGATTGGTCCCACCATTATTATTAGAAGCACCTAAGAGGGCGGTCAAATTGTACGTCTCTGTGTTTTCCCCGACGCGTCAAAATCTCACTGACTTCCTACAGCGCTGCTAACGACTTCTGGGGCAAGAAGTACCTCTCATGGACTGGAGAAACGAAGATGACACAGAGTTTAAGTCTACTCACTGGCTGCAGTGCGGGTGCCACTGTAAGATCTATCTATAATTTTATTTCTCTTGGCCTGACCAATTTCCAGGAATCCTTTGTCGTGGTTCCGTTCGAGCTGGTGAAAATCAAGTATGTGATAATCCATCTTCACATTTCATTGCGTCGCCTGATCCTTGAATAGATTACAGGACAAAGCGTCCACATTCAAGGGCCCCATCGATGTCGTGAAACATATTGTGAGAAAGGACGGTGTATTAGGTGCGCTACTCGACCTGTATCTACGTCTTCGCTATGACTGACAACTTTTTCCCAGGCCTATATTATGGCATGGAATCTACTTTCTGGCGTCATCTGTGGTGGAATGGTGGTTACTTTGCCTGTATATTCCAAGTCCGCGCTCTGCTTCCCAAGGCTGAGTCGCCGCAAGGACTACTCCTCAACAACTTCATCAGCGGAGGGATAGGTGGTTTTGCAGGAACAGTGATCAACACCCCGTTCGACGTGGTAAAATCGCGCATCCAGAGCGCAACTCGCGTTCCAGGAGTCGTTCCGAAATACAATTGGACCTATCCGGCGCTGGTAACTATTTTCAGAGAAGAAGGTGCTGCTGCTCTGTACAAAGGATTTGTGCCAAAGGTAAACCGTTTTCTGTAATTACACCGTGTGCATAAATTAACACTATTTTTAGGTCCTTCGACTTGCACCAGGTGGCGGTGTTCTCCTTCTGGTGGTGGAAGCAGTTCTGGGCGGATTCAGGCAGATGCTTGGCCCTCCGTATATATAACGAAGTGCCGAGACGTAACCCAAAAATAAGGGTGAGATAACTGGACGATGTTACTGTATTCTCTAATGTGTACTACCTACACATTTCTTTTTTGGAAATAAAGTTCCAAAACGGGATTTCCTAGGAGGTGATTTCTTGATTGGGATGGTATAGGATGATCCGTCGATCGACCCTTAAAAGTTGCTCGGGTGCCAGGGCGTACGCCTGATGATGGTTACCAGGACCTCATTCCAAGGAGGGCAACAAATTGTTGGAAACATTCCAGTCGATTCAGCATCCAAGCACTCGTAGGGAACTGTTCTCGAGAGTAGTGATAAATACACAACATTTACATGCCAATGAACACATAATATTTGCTTGTGATACATACATACATATTGCAAACATCGGCCTGTTATCTTTACTGTTTGCGCCTCTGAATGACAGGTATAGTTAGACAGTCCCACTTGTCTGAGGGACGTAAGGATCGAGGAAGTGCTCCTCCACGATCATTATCGAAGGGAGAGGGCTGGACGAAGTCACTGTAATCTACATAACCCGTCGAGAGGAGCACTTTAATAAACCCGATATCGACATCCTGCCCATCCTCGACAAAAAAGGTCCTTGGTCGTGCCCCACCCGAGCCATACCCAATCTCGAGGGACCCGTTCTTAGGAACGGAAGGATCTACCTTTCCATCTTTGGCGGAGGGAGGTAGATAATAGGAGACTGAACAGATGGAAGCGGTCAGGGTAGTATTGTTAATAACAAGGGATACCTCCTACCAATGCTAAAATCACTCGCAGAGAGATAAAACACCGCTGCGTAGAGTGCACGAGTAGTCTTGTTAGTGAGTTTGAAACCGTATGGGAGTTTCTCTCCATCGCAGCCTGGAACATCAAGTACAATCTCTCCCTCTCTGACTAGATCTGGCCCGACAGGAACCCAGGTAAGCTCCAGTGTTTCTTCATCCTCTTCACCGTCTTCGAGCTGAAAACACTCGAAGTCGATTGCAATAAGAGAAATATGAGTGGCTTTCGATCCAGCAGTATTGCCGTGTCTGAGAAGCCAGAAGAAGTTGGCAGCAGCAGAGAGAATACGCTGCACAGTATCAGGTGTGTTTGGCACTTGGAACGGNATGATTTTGAAGCCGTGTTTCATGCAGATAGTCTCATTCATCTCAAAACGAAGGCCTCCAGGATCAGAGCTGACAATGACATCTGGCTCTTGGTCGATACCAACCAGGGAAACGTTCAATTTACTCAAGTCAGCCCGTTGGATCACCGCAATGGCTTCTTGGAAAGCGGAAATTAACGTGGGATCATCGGGAGGAACGGCGACACGACAGTCAGCTCTTTTCACGACGGAGGTTTGGAGGACAACAGCACTCCGTGGGATAGTGGAGGAGTCTGATAGGAGTCGAAGCTGCGTGGTAAATGGTTCCACACGCATTGCCTGAAGTGAAGGTGGTGGGAGGTTGCCTGCAATAACAGGCTCTCCTTCTTCTATCGCCGCAAATAACGAACCGACTTCGATACCATAGGATGAGCCNGCGTCCATGGTGAGCACGCCGTTTTCGTCTCTCCTTAGCTTAAACAAGCGTGAGGTGAGATCAGGGGTCTTCGTCTCAAATAGAAACCGTTTCTGGTTTATACCCTCGCACTGCGGTGCTTGGCTGTTGAAGAAACTGATCAGTTTATTGCAATTGGGAACCCACATCCACAATGAAGCATACTTCACGGGTAGGCTCGGCAGACGAGCAATTAAAGCTTCATATGTGATCTTCTCACGCGTTCTCAACGTGGTGAGCTCATCTAGAATGGCCGTAGTGAAAACGCCGCCGCTTTCACATTCGCAGGCCTGTTGGCCTTCTTTGCAAGCGGCGAGCAGAACGTGTGAGGCTAACTCTGTGCATTCCAGTCCCTTGGGGATTTGCTCTGCTCTAGTATCCGTTTCAAAGGCCGACTGGAGCAATTCGCGTGGGATAAGGTAATTGGAAGGAAGGTCAACACCGCGGACGGTGTAGGCGATACCATCTTCAGTGGATTCGTTGCGGGTCCCCGAGCCAGAGTGGCAACAGTCAAACAACACAGCCTGTATAAAAAAACCATTAGAAGTAAACGTGCCGGAGAAGTCTCAGTCTGACTTACGATGTTGTTTCCCTTGTTTTTNGCCAATGCATTGAGCTTAGAGCGCAGAACGATGTCTGGGATTGCTTGCCCTTCTGTCGGGTCTTGGGACTCCGAGTCAAAGTCGTGAGGAATGATCATAGACAGCCCTTGGGATGTTGCAAGGGAGCCGTGTCCTGCAAAGTAAATGACGATAGCGTCGTCTCGTTGTATTCTCTCGTCGCCGCGTAAGCCATCGAGATGGCTAAGGATGTTTCTCCGGGTAGCGTCGTAATTTGTTAGCATCGTAATGTTGGATGAGGGAACTTTGACGACATCCTGAAGGAATGTACACATGCGGTTTGCGTCGTTTACAGCAGCGTTCAAGTTAGGGAACCAGTGATCTTTGTATACGTCAATTCCGATGACGAGGGAAAATAGTCGCTGGTTGGACCTGGTAGTGCTGTCAAAACTGAACTCTTTAGAGGAGCAGGAGAAACTACACCAACCTCAAACGTATGGGTGAATACTCTGAGGCGAGAGTCAAAGTATCTGGAGACAAAGGATTGACTAAACCATCTCCTTTTGAATCATCCATAGAAGCAGATAGAGGAGGATGAGGACTCGAGGGCCTACAGTGAAAGAGTAAGTAGTCAGGGTTTGCGCGAAAGACAAGTTATCTCGATACGTTGTGCATTCCATGGAAGACACCGCAGGTGTATTGTCATCGGGAGCACTGATGCCAGGAGAAGGCAGCGGTGTAATAGAATGTCTATAGCGACCCTGATGAGTGAGAACGAGTAGAAAGGAAAATAATTTCGCGGACTCCTTTGTAGCTTGGACTCTGTCCTGGTCACGTTTGTCTATACGTGGTATGGAAGGCTTCCTAAAGACGAGCTTGTTGGAAGCCTGGCGCAAATATAACCCAGTGTCCCGAAGCAGCTTTCTCAAGCTGACCCAAACGGCCAGTAACAAGTCATAAATCATCAAAGAGAAGAGAGGATTGCAGGAAAAGAATTTTGGGAACCTAAGGGCTCGTTTCTTCCTTTTGAATGACAACCCAACCTTGATCTGAACCTCTTCAAACGTATTTGGGGTTGTGAAATTCGGTAATAGTTGGATCTGGCCGAATTTTCATGGCTACTAAATGAATGGAATACGTGGTAGACAGTAGGTTTGTGCTTGCATCAGGAAATTCACATCCGTCTAGCAGGCGTGGCACCATACTAACCATACGTGATTATGCAACTACAACCGGTGTGGCGGTACAAATCACTTCGCGGCCGCCACGCCAACAACATAATGGTATACATACATACTATACCCCATTATACTAGCCCTTTCAGTTCATTGATAATGTAAAATGAAAATTGGAATTCATACGATTGGAAAGGGGCAACTGCTTCTTGGTCTTTTCAATATCTTTGTCTGCATCCGTTTCCACTGCTCAAACAGGTTCAGGTTCAACATCAGAGAAAAGAACGTCCAGATATCACACTTGTTGGAGAACCCTGTTACCCACCTACGGAGGGGAGGAACGCCGCTCGAAACAACGACGGCGCAACCGGGTGGGATCACCCGCAGACCAGAAACTGCCTAGTGGACAAAGAGACGTGGACAAGATTTCATTCAACTTGAACAGACATGTACCAAGAATGAGGCTGATTCATTTACGATGTACATACAAGATGCAAGACTACTTTCGCTTTGGACGACCTGTTGAATTACTGCGAGTTCCGGGACGTCGAACGAGAGAAACCGGGGAAACAGTCTTTTTCTTTGGTACTTTCGGCCTTTTAGGGATTGCCTCTTCCACGGCATCGTTCGATATCGCCTTCCTCTTCCCTAGCACACTTGACACAATACATTTTGTGACTGCTTGGGACGAAAATTGTTCTGAACCACCTATCAGGGGGTCTACCTTCAGAACCGCTGTCAAAGGCTCGCCAGAGGATAAAGGGGGCAATTTGGGCTCTGAGGGAAAGGATGCCAATACCCTGATGATTGGAGCTCGACTTGTTGTAAAAGGCTTTGGTAGGTTAGAGGAGACTTTCTCAAGCTCCGTCGAGTGTGACTCCTGGAGAATGGAAAAGATTAGAGACGAACACCTTAGTACTAGCAGAAGCCTACCTCAGACTATCCTGCCAGGGAACTCGGAATCAGATTCGCAAGACACATCTCAACGGTCTCTGACAAAATAGGCTCGGAGCTGCCCCCACCTAGGACACTCAGCGTAATCCATGCAAATTTGCCGCTAGCAAGCTTGAGAACAAAAAGCAGATCGGCACCAAACCCTGGAGGACATAGGCAGAATGGTGCCCTCCACTCTTGCCGCAACCATGCAAGAACATCCTCAACGGTGCGTGCATAGAAAGCCAACAGTGCGGCATCCGGTTTGAAATGTACATCTCCGATAGACTCATGTCGGAGCAGCCCGCCCGCTTGTCTCCAAAGGCAAACAAGGCTGGCACTACGCCTCCACCAAGCGGGATGTTTTTCGCCGCACAAACTAAAGAGAGAGTTGGGGGGTGGTTTCTTCCCGGATGCATACATAGATGCGATGCACCATGTGGTGTACCCAGCTGCACGATATGGGCAGCCCGTAGGATGTTGGAAAACCAGAAGAAAGGATTGATAGTCGAGCAATGACTTTGGTAATGTATCTCCCCAGCCTCCGTCTTTACAAGACTCAGGAGGGGCTTTGAACCATGATGCTGCCGCAACAAGTATCATTGGCTCGTCCATGGCAATCTCGCTCATGTTCTCATCGACAAAGTGAGACATCCCATTGCTCACCATATCAACATGCCTCAGATCTAGATTCGAAGGGTGACCGGAAGTCAGAAGGTAATGAACGAGGATTTCATGCGTTTTTGAGCGAATTGACATGTCTTGGGAGCAGATATAAGTGTAAGTATAAGACGAATAGATATCTCACTTACTGTAGCGACATACATTGAACAAGTTTATGTGAGAAGTGAACAGTGTTTCGAAATGCTGGTATTCTGCATCCCCGTCGAAGTGATCATGGTCATTTGGTAAGTCGTAGTAGCAAAAGAGTTTGATGTATTCGCGAAAGATTTGGTGAGGACAGCGAAAATGTTCACGCAAGAGGATCATGATCAAACATGTGGTAAAGTGATGTCTGGCAAATAAAATCATCAACCCAAGTGGCCGGGGATAGAGCTGGACACGATTCCCAAGTCAGTTGCAAGTACTTGTGACTTGGACTCGGACTCGAGTGTCACGTGGATCCGTCACGTGGATCCGTGAGTGACTCGTCACTCGAGTCCCTCACAAGTCACAAGTATGAGATTGGG
>LBLO01000687.1:0-18211 GCA_004354395.1 Chondrostereum purpureum | reverse complement strand
ATTTTTTTTTTTTTTTTTTTTTTAGTTTAGACCCTATACAAACCCCAGCCTTTTCTTCTCTTTCTCAACCTCAACGTATATCGGAGCTTCGTGCGAGGCTTAGAGATGATGAACATATATCATCTAAAACCCTTACAGTGTCTTCCCTTCTCCAAGAAGCCCAGAAGGACAGACAGAGATGTAGTCAAGAGCTGTCTCGTCTTCACTCCGCAATTTTCAGCCTCGAAAACGATAGGCTGGACTTGGACAAACTAACACTAATATGAGAATACTTTTCTTTGCTTTCAGCAGTACGAAAGCTCCCCGATGAAATGCTACGTGAGCTTTTTGGGCACCTCTGTTATGGAGCTACCGTTACGCGCTGTCCACCTGCGCATTTCAGGCTTAGCATGGTTTGTGCGCGTTGGCATCGAATAATGCTTACCTCAAGCGCCNTTTGGTCCGACTTTACAATTCTCTGCCACCCCGACTTCTGACTGTCTGTTTTAAATTCGTTTCTAGAGCGTTCAGGGCAGTCTCCACTGACATTCCGTGTTTGGTTGGATACCAGACTTCATGGCACTCATTATACACTCGAATTTCTGCTTCCTGTCTTTTCAAGACTGGCGGCTCACTGTGCACGATGGCTGGATATTACCATTGCTCTACAAAAAATAGACAGTGTCCAAGCTGCCCTTGGCTGCGTAGCAGGTCGATTGCCTGTTTTACGCAGCCTTACGTTTACTCCAGATATAGAGATTGCGACAACAGATTTGACGATGTTCAGTGATGCTCCCCAGCTCCGAACGGCTCGTGTTCTTCTCCAACCGTCACGGATGGCACTCCCATGGGAGCAATTGACCAAGTTGACTGTTGACTATCGCGACATGTTTTCACTCTGCGACTCCTCCACAATTCCCAATTTGGAGTATATTTGTCTCGTTGATTCTCAATTCACATCTACGCGTAATGCAGCTCCCCAATGTGTAATCACATCTACCTTGTATTCACTTTCCCTCGAGGATATTGGAGTAGCTGCCCTTGCGTGGGTACTGCCATATTGTACCCTCCCCAAGCTACAATCCCTGATGATGAAGGGCTTCGAGTTTCATGGACAGTGGCCCAAGAAACCTCTCGAAGACTTTCTTTCTCGTTCAAACTGCAGTATCACCACTCTAACGGTCGATATTTGGGGCATGTCTTCTGATAACCTCGCAGGCTTCCTACGCTGCACACCATCTCTGAACAGCTTAACTTTGAAGTTGCATGAATCGACTTCTGCAGCAGATACGTTCAATGCTCTCAATTATCATGGCCCCTTGGGTCTCAACTCGATTTTCTATCCCCTCGTTCCCAAACTACAAGTGCTGGATGTGACATTCCTCACTGCTTGCGACTTCACTACTAACGCTTATATCAAGATGATCAAATCTAGGTGGTGCTCGAAACTCATGGATCCTTCAAGCCCAACGAGTGTAATCTCTCTGCGGTCTGCATCTCTCCGTTTATGCGAGAAAAGTGCTGGCTGGGATGAATTTGAGCCGTTGCGGCATCTCAAGCGCATGGGCATGCATATTGTGGTTGTTGATTCAACAGGAAAACCCTTCTAGGTCAGTCAGCATCCCAGTGTTCCATTATATTGCCATCTAATAGGCCCATTTCAAAGAAGGCTGGCGAATGATTGGTTTTATTGAAGTGTTATATGTTAAATGTATGTTCTGTACCGGCAGACTATGCGTCAGCCATCCAATCCACRCGTCCTGACTTGTGCGACGTGGTGCTATTGTGAAGTATTCAGATTCAATTGCATGTCCGCGGAGGCTACGGTCTCGTAGACGATGGTAAGTATCTTCACACTCTTGCAGGATTCCACATTTTCGGGTCCGCCAGTTGCACAGGAATTGTACGCAGTCTCTTGCGTTCAACAGAAATCAATGACCGTGCATCAGATGTGCACCGATGTGCTATTGAGCTGCGTATCCTGATATCCCGTTCCATCCCCACCAGAGCATCCCGAAAGACAGGGCATCTTTTGTTACATGATGAATGAACGAGAAGGGGTCACGTTCCACTTCCTTGGGTCTTCTTCCAAAAGCTGCCACCATGGCCATCGTCGTACACGTCCCTGCGGGACTTCTGGGGCAGCTCGCGACCTCTTGCATACTGTCGATCATAGCATTTGCGCTGGCCACCTTGAGCTATGATCTTTTGACAATTATCATGGTATCTGTTGCCGCTGGGGCGACAATTTTGCATCATGTCGTCTTCTATGCGTTGACGTATCGGAAATGGCACTCTCCATTGTTCGTAGAAGGCCAAAATTGGGTTATGTTCTTTACTGTGGCCGGGATAGGCTGGTCGTATGCCCTCCTCTGCATGTGGATTATTTCATTGGGGATTGTGATCACGGGGGGAAACCGTGTTGCTAAGCCAGGATCCAATGGAGCTTGGGCAGCTGGGGGAAGGCTAGTTGATGGTATTGCGGTTGCTCTGCAGGCCATTATGGCCTTGGCCACAGCTGTTTACTGCACGATGAGGCGGAGTCGGCTGAAGGAAACGGAGAATAATATTTACGAAGCCAACATCTTCTACCCATCTTTGGTACGTAATCATGTACTTCGTGGTCAGAACCTTTCTCACCGGAGACACATAGTCCCGAAGTAATACCGTCCTCTCAAATCCGTGACACCCAGCTATGTCGTGAAGGCGCAAGTAAGTACATTTCCCGGACTTGATGTATCACATAAGTATCTAACTATAGAGTACAAGTTCACCCTGTTATACTGAACGGTCAGCTACGCGGCAAATATTATTTATGTCAAAGATGTATTAAAGGGTTCCCAAATAAGACGATAACCGCAACGACGATGTAGCTTTGTCCGCTTTCTTGTTTATTTCACATAATACAGTCTTCAGGTATATAAATCGCAGTAAGCTTTCACGTAGTGAAATTCATAACTTTGATTAGGACATGTACAAGTGTAGCGTACACCTAAAATGCTAGGAAGGCTAATCCACTGTTCGGACCCGATCAAGAAACTGACTGATTGAACGCATCTGTGAGGGATAAGGGTTCCCCACAGGAGAACTATACAGAACTCATGGTAATCTTACATATGGTGTGAACATTGCGAGGTGAGTTGCATTTTGAATAAGGGGTACTAGAATAGGAAAGAAACGGCGCTGCATACATTGTGGTGGTGTAAATGCATGAGCTCAAACATGATCGTAAATGTATCATGGATGTTGCATGTGAGTATTACACCAAGTAAGTACTATAGGGTTGTCTAACCATAGCAGTTGAACAGAATAAAGTGCAGTGTGGCGTTTTTGGCATGCGTATGGATTTACTCGGCCCGGACCTCCGATGCTTATTACGATCAATTGGTAGCTGATGTATATTCCCACGGTACCTAACAGTAGCACTCATGTGCTTATAGCGTCGGCCGTAGACGCTCTTTCTTCTCAACTTTCTTCTACAGATTCTTATTCGACTTTGCAAAACTAGCACTCTGTGGCCGAAACCCCCTTATTTTTCCATTTTTTTCGGTCGCTTTCACAGCATTTAAACCCCACTGGTCTATCTTTGATTTATCATGGCATTAACACAATCAGCGCGACTAGTTCCTGGGCCTTCTTGGGATGAAGAAGTGGTACCAGCCCTACGGAAAAGTATGGGTCTTAAATTATTTCTTATCCTGTAACTAACTTGTTTCAGGATTGCAAAGCGAAAGTAGAACTTTGGCGAAAAGAATGTCTGCCGTCTCTATAAACTCGCTTGAAGAATCTTCTTCATCTCAGCAGAACCACCCTCATGCCCCTACGGACTCTTATTACTCTTTGAGTTCCACGAATGGTTCATATTCTCGACCAAATCACTCTCGGAGCTCGTCAAACGACCGTCGCGTGAATGGCAAGACTTCCTCTAAGCAGCTTATACGTTCCAGAACTTATTCTCAGCCATTTCCCCAGGTTACAGTGCCCAAAAGATGAACGGAAACGTACCAAAAGACCAGCAAACCAAGCCTACGCGAATACCCATGCCCACTGCACGTACGAGAACCCGGGCTGGGAGTACGTCTAGCCATTCATACACCACGAACCTCAATGGATATGTTAAACCCCCACCATCGGCAGACCTTTATGCTGTCCACGAGAAACATATGGCTTCTACTACGACCTCCAGCTCGTCTGTTAACAGACATCCAGGTATTCTCAATGAACCAGTACCCTTCCACCCCGATTCTTTGTCTTCTGTAGGTCATTACACTGAAGCAGACCTTGATGCACCCCCACGACCTTCGACGGAATCAGAGGAACGACCATACGAGCACTGGTATAGAGGAGAGGTCTCTAGGAACGGGGGTGTCGGAGAGCTACGGGTTGCAAAGCGGATGGAAATGCTCGAAATCGCCAACTATGGGCATTCTCTTAGCAATAAGCTGCCTACCGCAGAGCAGAATGCCATTACCCTTGCAATCCAGGCAAAGAAAATGCAGCGCACACGGAGAGGTAGCTTTGGTGGAATCGATCAACGGCAGAGTTTGTATATGGATGAAGACCGGGCGAAGGAGCTGCAGAGAGTTCTAGATGAGGATCCCCTGACGGATGCTGATGGTGTGGAGAGTGGGTCAGATTATTATCATGGTATCTAYAAGAGCTACGAGGATGACGAGGAGGATCAGACGGTTACACAGGGATTGCAGGACCTTTCGACGGCCAGTGCACCCGTGCCGTCAACCTCAAGATCGCCTCGTACGCCTACACCAACACAACGAAGTGGTATTCCAATCCGGACGACCACTCCCACGTCTATAACTTCAGCCCCACGGGGTCAGAGTGAGCCTCCATTCTCGCGACAGACTCCGTCACCGTCCACTAGCCGTGGTACTCCTCAGTCCAAGCGTAACCAATCCCCAGCGGCATTTTCTGCCTCCAAAAAGGCTCGCACCGAAGCTTCAAGGGCAACCCGAGCTAAGACTGAGGCTGCCAGACGGCAGGCAGAGCAGGATCGCCGGAGTATTGCCCATTATCCCAGTGTCGAGGGTGATGAAGATGCTATACCTACATGGACGCAGCCTATTCCACGAGGGAACTGGGATGAAGTGGTATTGCCTACTGTGGCTAAGAAGAAGGGCTTAGACGGAATGTACGAAAGNCAGATGGGAGTCCCAAACCTTCACAGAGAGACCAAAGAGTCGCGCCGGCAAGTATCTTTTCTTGTTCTCTTTGTAACCTTGCCATGTTGATATATATAACAGGCTCCTGGGACGTTTGGTTACGATCACAACAAGTATCGACCACCACTGGATTCAGACGATATACCTATGGACGAGTTTGGACAGAAACCGGATTCATCCGTTGTACCCCAGGGAACAGACGAAGGCCATCGGCCACCGCCGCTTTCTACAACGCCGCACGACGAAATCCGGGTCGGTCCACGACTGCCACAACATCCCCGCTCCTCTGCTCCCTTTTCGGACTATGCACCTATGCGTGTCGACGCATCTGGCACGAAAATCGAACCTATGTCAATGGACGTCGATCCACCCCGGGCGCAACAGCAACAACAATACCCCCAAGACGAGGATACGGGCGGAGGCTGCTGCAAATGTGTCGTTATGTGATGGACTTGCTTCTCTCTCTTCTCTTCTTTTGTTGTTTTTGTTTATTGGGCTGTCACACCTCCCGCTTTTATGCAACGCTTTTCGCAACATGTCCTTGAATTCATGACCCTGACACTCGTTCGTCCTCTCCTTCTCGGTACGATATCCTTTCCTCGTTCTACTTCCTCTACTATTGCCACGGTGACCTTCGCCGACCCTCTGCCACTCCTTTATGATGTCCCACTCCCCTCTCCGGCGCGTCTTTTCGTGTATCTTCCACCAGCCCGCGTCTTTCCTCGAGGACCCTTTCTTTTCTTTTTCCGTGGAATACCCCTGAGCATCTATCATCTTATCCTCCCTCCCAGTCTAACTAGCTAATAGAGTATCCCGCATTGTACTAGTTCTCCAAGTAACTTCTTCCCCCTTTTTCTTCTTCAATATATATACAGGATTTTTATTCGCGGAGAGATTATAGCTGTTGTCTGGGTTGCTGACCCACCTGGTGTTGTGGGATGGATACAATTCACTCCGAGACGGACTATAGAAGAGCACAACGTCGCGGGTATAGGACTCTTGCCGATACACGATTATCATTTCATTTGTCATGACGAGAAAGAGAATATCTAAGTACTGAAATACAACCATAGAAGTGCTGCAAAGGTCTACGATAGCTCTGCGCCTTGACAGCTTCATCCTCCCCCATGGAATCCAAAAATGGAGATACAGTAACAGAAAAAGCAGCTCCTGAGAAAGGTACAAGCATCTGTCGAATTTCTATGCCTCACTACAGGTTGGGGGATCAGAAGGTTCACCAACTGGTTTCGATATTATTCCGGCCATTCTAAACCAGGAAAATTTATAGTAGTTCTCAGGCCATCCCAAGGAGAATATGCATTCCTATACATCGGACGAGGAAGGAAGTGGTAAGTAAACTTTGTGCTCTCCTCCACTGACTTCGAAAAATCTTCCAGTGTCTTTTCCTCTTCTCTATCGATTGGAGAACTATCGAAGTGGACATGCACTCGTTCCAAGTGCTCTTTCTCTGGGTAACATCTCGACCGGATGATGGAAAGAAATCGGTCTATCGTTTGTACAGGTACCACGAGAGGTATGTCTTCATCTGCGTCAAGCAGACCTATATGTCCCTCGGTAGTGCGCGGGAACCCCCCGTAGAGGTAGATATCGAGTGTGCTCAGGTATGGGCACACATCGTCCATACCGGAGGCTGCAGATATGTCAAGGACGTCCATAAATGACTTGGTGCGCGGGCCCAGAAGGGTACATGAGGCGGAACAGTAAATTTGGAGACGTTTAAGCAGCGGGGCCTTGCGGAGAAGGGCAAAAAAATCGTCGGGGTTCAGCCTGTATCCACGATTGACCTCAAGGCTGATAGCCTTCAGTGAACATGTGTCACGTAAAGAAAGGATGGGAAGCACTATATCCTGCTCTTGTGCTCCATAAATGGGTGTAAGATATGGCCGGTCATCTTTGTATGAGATGGCCTCCAACGATGGTAGAACAAGAGCCGCGAAAAATGGGCGTAGGTCGTGCGCTGTGGAACAATGTATGTTCAAAACACGAAGGTGCTCTAATGTAAGGGAATCAAAAATCTGTTCCTCTGTTGAATGCTGTGGCGGATCGGACGACGATAATAGAAGTCCGCAGAACTCAAGTAGGGGACATCGGCGAATAAGTTCTAAAGCATCTTCTGGGTTGAATGAGTGACCAGGGGGCAGTTGGTCGGAAAGATCAAGATGAGTTAGCCGGGAATATGGAAGGGGGAGATGTAGGGGGNTGCCCTCAAGTGCACGGACTGTGACCTCGCGCAACTTGGGAGCAGCAAGGATTTCTTTAATATCATCATACATGAGAGTGCTCATAAAGAATCCCCAGCTAGGAAATCTGAAAGAGCACTTGAATGAGATAAGATTAGGGAGATCAGCTCTGCTTAAACCAGAGAGTTGTTTGATCGTGGGGGCATTACAATCAAGATGAAGTGCCTTCCACCGAGTCGCATGAGCCATGATGATATCTACTATCCCATTAATTGCACGTTGGTATGATTCTAGAGTATTGGAGACCTGAGATGGACAACCAGTCTCCCCCTTATATGAAATAGAGACAGGGAGTGCACCGGAACGATCCAACCATCCCTCGATTATGTCTCGATAGGTTGGGTAGTGGCTGGATTCAAATACCATGACATCAGGAAAGACAATATGAATCGTGGCCCATAGTTCTGGTGTGGATAGGGAGATCGCTCTCCATGTCCTACACACCCGCCCCAGAAGAAGAGGTGCTTCAGCTGCACTTATGACAGCATTATGCCTTGTGGGCAAACAATGAGTGAAAATTCCACGAATCACATCTGTAGGGAGATATCTGACTGGAGAAAGAAGGTGGCGACATGTATTGATATCTTTAGATATAGCCTTTCGTTTCTCGTGGAGTTCAGCAAGGGCTGTGTCGATGCGCTCGAGTTCTGCAAGGAAGTTGTGCAGGGAATGCGCTATTTTTTCTTTCATGCTCGATGTTGGCTGTGAGCCAAACTGCAGTAGATCATCGAGAGTATCTCTATCCATATCTGCAACAAGGTAGGGGAAGATGATGGTATGCAGACAAGTGTCTGTAGGTAACCGGGGTAATTGACGCAGCGACTCTACCGGCCCGGGTGTAGAATCCGAGTCCTCGCTACACTCAGCTTTAGAACTCGAGGCGAATTACGATCCATCTGAAGGTTCGTTGGAAATACACAATGGTTCTTCAAGGGGACATGACATGAAATAGGATTTGCGACCAAATAAATGGTCATCTATAGTGTATACCATACAGAAATGGAAGCTACTTGAACGCCTCCTCAGAATCCTCCTCTTACTCATTGTCCGAGTCCTCATATTGAGTCACAGTGATCTTCACATGTAGATCCCGCAAGTGTTGGAATCGTGTCCTGTCTACAGCTCCGAACCGCTCTGCATCGCCAGTCCATGAGAGCTCAACCAATTTCAAGGCTGCGATGGAGCATCCATCTTCTGATTGTGCCCCTTGGACCGATCTGGACAACACCATATCCGTGAAGCACTGGAACGTGAGGTCGGTGCCAAAGGTGTCCAGGCGGAGGTATTGCAAGGCTGGGGCGATGGGGGAAGAGACAAAGGAATCCCGGTGTTCAGGGTTTAACTCCTGAATGAATCCATTCGTCACCGATGATTGATCGCCGTAAACTGTAAGGGTGGTTAAGTGTGGGACCTCTCGGATGATGTTGGCTAGGGTAGTAGTCAATGGAAGGGGAAATGTCTCCAAGGTAAGCGTGGTCAAGGACATCGACGATCTCGACAAGAATGTCAAGAACAGATGTACACTCTCTGCAGGTAAGGGGGCATTCATAGTTAACTCAAGATGGAGGGATTGCAGGCAAGGAAGGGTGAGTGAGCCCAGAAGGAACATAATCTGATCATACCCTAATTGCCAAAGTTTCAATTTGAGAAGGTTCGTGTAGGTAAATGAAACAACTGGGTTGGGGGTGGTGATGGTCATGCTATCTGAGATCAAAATAACGGTGTTCAATTCTGTGAGGGAAGGAGAGGCTGGTAGTATATTGGCGAGTAGATGATAGACATTGCCGGTCCAGTGCAGTACTAAGGTCTGGGACCATGGGAGGGGCAAAGACTCGGGTGCCGGTAGGGATATTAGACCAATCGAAGTCAGCTTTGGGGCTACGCTGAATGCGGTGATAGATTCCATGGGGGTGGAAGAGAAATCAACGGATAGTGTCTTCAATTGAGAGAGTCTTCCTTGTACACCCTGGAGGAGGTTCAGGAATCTGACGTTATCAGGTGATCCAGCGGTATTCAGTGATATCCTGAAGCTGTTCCAACGATCCGAATGGGGGACGATGGCCTCTAGCGCGAGTTCCGCAATCTTGTGGGGAAGTTTAGAGATAGATGGGATATCGAGGTTCAATGGAGCGTGTTTAGAACGTTCGAGGAATAGATTCAAGAGTGCGAGTCGCACACCTACGGGTGAAGAGATTGTGATGTTTGACCATAGCTCGAGGAGAGCATGGGAAAGAAAACGCCAATGAAAGCAGACCATGCCCAAAGCAAGAGAAGGGAAATCGTTCAACCAGTGCTTTGAACCGAATCTCGAGTAAGATAGTCGATTCTCTGTCCCAACATAGAGAAATATTTCTCTCAGAAGCTCTGGAGGAAGTTTTCGAATGGGAGCCCGCAAGGATTCATATCCCTGAATTCTACGTTCAATTTGCTGGCGTTTACTCTTTAGCAACGTGATGACAGAGTAGAGGCGAGCGATCTCTACATCGCAATGCTTGAGGTCATTCTTAGCTTGTTGAATGAGGCCTGACAATCCAGACTTTGTTTAGGAGCTATCTGCATCGTTTGAACGCAGAGATTGGCCCAAATCAACGAATGAGTTCACGGAAAGCGACGGGAATACCGTGACAACGTCGCATGGTTCATAGACTGAACTGTTTGTCTTCGACATTCTACAACCACAGGGATTTGTTAGAAGAGTGATGTGAAACTGTAAGCAGACACCTAGCACGTCGTGAATAGTAAAGATAAATTTGAATGGAAGGTTGACAGGAGGGAGTAATTGGATAACTCGGAGTCAGTGGTCCAGATTTAAGACGCAAATTCCTGGGAGGGCCGGTCCGGGTTTTATGAGCGCAGTGCGGCGTGCACCGGCAATTCATGAACCGTGACCATGCCATGTATACTCATGATGTCAGATGTGTCCTTGTAAGTCCATGTCAAATTGTCAATCCCTCAAGTTGGGCTCTTCTAAAGGTAATGGACATCTCAATTTTACTCCAATAAGTCCACTTATACTGTATTTCTCAGCTCGTCCATGCCCAAACTGCCAATTTGATCCTGACTCCGGGGTCGAAGTCCAAAGTGCTTCCATCCAAAGGTTGATGAATTCGAACGATCAGCCACATGAAGCAGAACGTATTTCATGCGAAGATTTTGTCAATCGCAATGTCAAAACTATAGATGACCTTGATACCCAAATTTCTGCATTGCGTTCCATGCTGGACAGTCTAGTCAAACGCCGGGACACCATCGCCAGCCAGGTTTCCAGAAACAAAGCTATCCTCCACCCCATTCGCAGGATTCCTTCGGAGATTCTTAGGCTCATCATGGTCAATGCTCCGCCTGTTTTCAATCCCGGGCCCATTGATTTTGAGCAAGGAAACTCGTTTGACCCTGAAGAGCTTCGTGGGGTGTTAACACAAATTTGTAGTAAATGGCGCACCGTCGCCCTTGGATATCCCGAACTCTGGTCAACTATTCGCCTGATATCCACGAAATCGACAAGGGATTCACTCGAGATGAAGCACTGGCACCAACTCATCTCCCTCCAAATACATCGCTCAGGCTCTGTACCCCTTTCAGTTGTGATTGCGGAAGACAAAGAATCACTGCACTCGTTCCCGAAGATATTCTATGTCTTACTCCCTTCAACTTATAGATGGAGACAAGCGAATATAGCTGTTACCCAATCCACAATGCTTCTGTTCGCCGAGTTCTGTCCCAGTCTTCAGGTGGAAGTGTTGGGSTTAGCATCTYTACCACCGGAATCTTTCACATCCCATCTATACGAACTGATAGAGAACCCATCAATCCATACATTGTATGCCCCTGTTAATGCTCTGGCTCACCTCAATGCCCCCGAAGTTCACTGGAAAGCTCTACACGGGAATCTCCGACTCAAAGGTTGCAGATTTCCTTCCGTTGGACAGTGTATTATGGTGCTGGCAAAAGYTCGAAGGCTCAGATTCCTAAAAACCTCATGCGGCTCACCATCTATGTCTGTGGTCACAGGCGCACTACCTTCTGTCCATCATCATCTCACCACCTTGGACTTNCGAGAGACCACCGATGGCCAGGCGTGCAACTTCCTTGAAAACGTCACCCTTCCGGCTCTTTCAGAGCTGTCCCTATTCGGAAATCTCCGCCTACTTGTCGTGAAGACATTCGTCGAACGTTCGGGTTGCTCCCTGATCATTGTGCGACTTGCCTCTCCTTCGCCCCCCGAACTTGACGTCCCCGTTCCAGCCGAGTCTAAGGAGGTTGACATCCTTTCGGCCCTACCTTGCCGGACATTGGAATGTCTCTCATTGAGCTTATCTCCCACCCTCGTTGTGGGTGCCATTCGTAAGCTTGCGAATTTGGCTTCACATTCTTTGTATCCCAACCTCCAGTCGATCACTTACACCGTAACAGTAAATGGTGGGCTTATCGCTGCATTCAAGCAAGCTTGTCCGAATGTTATGATCCAGAAGACACGCTCCTGGGTGTCTTGAGAGTACTGGATCATCTAATTTAGTTATCAAGTAGTAGATTAACAACCACATTTTGCACGCATCATGTACATTGCGAGGGCTCCGCATAATGCGTAAAACGTTCTATGGGTAAAAGTACAACAGATCCACGATGGGGGTCAGAACAGCGCACAAAGTCTAACGAGAATTWWRSATCTTGTGCAGAATGTAATTTTTATCGAGAATTTTGCATCTTGTGCATGTTAATAGCCTTTTTATGAGAATTTTGCATCTTGTGCAGTGGCTTTAATGTGTGCAATGAGAATGTCAAAAAAATTGATGGTGGTGGTCTTGTATGTACTATCGCATAGTATTGATTACGATCCTCCTCCACTGGTTTCTCGCCATATTGATATGTGATCTTTGTAAACCCCGCTGCCGCCAACTTCCCGACAAATTTCTCCTCCAAGCTCCAGGAATTCCCTCTGCTATTTAAAACYTTGAAGCAGAAACTCTCCATTTCAGACAACTCTTCCCCTTGAGGTCGGTCGTATGTTCTTGACCTGACAAAGTCTTCGAACATATGCGGCATGTTGGACAGATACTTGCATCGAACCTCCAGATAGACTCGTCTCAAATGCGGACACAAACATCTTCCCTTCCTTGCAGTAAGAATTTCCATGATTAAGTCATCGCTAGCGTCAGGATCATCCTCATCCCACTCTTGATCGACTATCTTCAGTTCCTCCAAAGAGGGAGAAAGATGCTTGAATAGCTCTTCAAGATCCGTGCGAGAAACATCCTCCACCGTATCATATCCCTGAAGAGAGAGGTATTTCAGGCATTTATCTCCTCGCCGGATGAGATCGAAGATTGGTTCGGGTTCATAGCCCCAGGCGGCTGTGAGTCGCTCTAGCCGTGGGATGGTAAGCGAACCAATAACTCTATCCAATGGAAATAGGAGGGTAAGAGTCCGTAAGGCTGGAAGAGACAGTGGTGTGAAAGCATTGAAAAGAAAGGAAGAAGAACAGTCAAGTGTGAGGTCTGACATGCTGGTGCATTCGGACAGAATGGTATGGAACACTTCCGGGCCGTGTTGATCAGTCATAGCCATGATATTGAAGGAGAGTGAGTGCAACTGCATCCATGAAAGAAGGGGGAGCTGTAGGATGTTACTCTGCAGAGTTACGTTGTGTAGTTTCGGGGAATTGGCCAGAAACTTTAAGTCGCCTGACCAGCCTGTTGCTGAGGGGTCATCACTGAGTGCATTGGTGACTTCATTAAGGGCGAAATGCTCGAGAATAGGACAACTGAAATCCGTCGAAAGCGTGATAAATGGCTGACAGGGTATGCTGGTCAAGACAATGGTATGCCAGCGCTGGTGATGCACAGCTAGGAACTGAAGGCAAGGGCTCAGGTCTACTGCAATGGGATCTATCAGCTCGAGGGACTCGTCGTTATATTCTTTGGATCCCAAAGTCTCTAACTTGACTCGAAGGGGGGCACCACCGGACCTCTCCAACCATGCAGCCAGCGCTTTCTGATAACTCTCCGTGCTATTCTTGCACACATTCATGGAGAACGTGGACCACAAGCGTCGGACTTGTAATGCAGCAATGTGCCAACGACGACACGTTAAAGAGAGATTAGCAGGCAATGAATGCGGGTTTAAGAGGTCAGGAAAGTCTGACGGGGATTCTGGGACACAAAGAGCAAAGATTTCGTGCAGAACATCATCTGGTAACGAGCGAACTACGCTCGTAATGGCAGAATACTGCGAGATATCCTGTCGAATCTGATCTCTCCGTCGCAACATTTCGTCCAGAAGTGGCTCTGTAGTGAAGGGGATTTCCCGATCGAGCGCACTGAGATCCCTACGAAGTGAAGAGGTGATATCCTTGAGCTCTACAGCCTGTTGGTCGGAGGGGATCTCATTGGTCGAGAGGAGGACAGAGATACATTCTTTCATTAAGGACTTTCCCTTTGACTCAGAGAGTGAAATGTTCATGTCCTGGTGCTTTCTCACGGAAGAATGACCGGGAGTTCTGGATGATGATCGATGAACGTCCACAGTCCTGTCCAGTGCCGTCACATTACGAGCACTCAGCACATACTGGTACTACGTTGCGGATTAATCATCCGGAAAATACCAGCGGGCCGGAAGTTCAAGATTGCATCACGTGTAATGTGTACGTGACATTAAATATGTGACACTACACGCACGACGCGACTTGCTCTGAACAACCATCGCCTTTTGAAGCAAGGCAAATTCCATTGTAGGTCACTGTGGTTTAATTGTACCKMTATTCGCATGCGCCTCACTGATCTTGATGGCACTCAATTTGTTATTCAACTTAATGACTGCCTTCATGCTCCAGATTGCCCAGTGAACCTCATCTCAGTGGGTTCCCTCAATGCCCGGAAGGCATCTGTACTGTTTCACCCAACAGAGACGATTGTGGTTCTACCATCCTTGGCTTCACCTCCGATCTCCAGAAATGTTAGAGCGGATGTTGTCCAACGATTGTCATTTCTCCGTTGTGAGATCCTCCATCCCCCGCAACCTGTAGGTTCCAGTAGACCTCCTGGACCTATTGCATGTGCGACGTTCCCTAAAGTACCTCTGACCTACGACCTATGGCACCGCCGCTTTGGACATCCCAGTCAAGATATCACTCGCCTGACCCTCACCAAGGACTATGCCATCGGTGTGGTATATGTTGGCCTGGTGTCGACGAACTCTATACCACTTTACAGGTGGCTAATGGGTAAACTAAATGAACATTTCGAAACCAATGACCTTGGACCAGTCGAGTTATTCCTGAGTATGCGTATCACTCGTGATCGTGCACGTCGGATGTTATGGCTGTCTCAAGGTCCATTCATCGATGACTTACTCGAGACGTTTGGGATGTCGGATGCTACCACTCACCGTGTACCTCTCCGTGGACGTCCCACCGATTTATCTTCCTCTGATGCTCCTGACAACAGCATGCCTGAAGTCCCAGACTCCGAAGTCAAGCAGACTTATCAACGCCTTGTTGGTTCATACCAATGGCTCGCATCCTGTACTAGGTTCGATCTTGCCTACACTGCAGCGGCATTAGGACAATTCAATGCTAAGCCGGAACGCGAACACCTATTAGCAGCTAAAGGAGTCTTGCGGTATCTCAAGCACACTCGAAATTGGGCGTTAGTCTACGGCGGAGCTCAAGAAGGTGACTTACGATCTGTCGACGCTGGTTATTGCGACGCCGATTGGGCATCCGACTCAAAGGACCGACGAAGCTACTCCGGCTACGCCTTTGTCATTTATGGCGGACTTGTCTCCTGGTCATCTTGCAAACAAAAGACGGTTGCGTTGTCATCCCAGGAGTCGGAATACATGTCACTGACTCATTGCATCCGCGAAGGAATTTGGATACGACTCTTCACTTCACTCATCAGTTTCCCTATCCCGCATCCATTCCCTATCCGCTCGGACAACCAGAGCTCAATCGACACAGCTCACTCATTTGCTGTTACAACCAGATCGAAACATATTGACGTGCGATACCATTTTGTTCGACAACACATAGCCGATGGTCACTTCTCCCTGAAGTGGATCTCCACACACTCCATGCCCGCAGATTTACTTACAAAACCACTATCTCCTTTCCTCCATGAAAAACACTGTACCACTCTTGGTCTAGCTCCTCTACCCCGACATCGTTGAAGGGGGTGTGTTAGACTATGGTCTCTATCTGTCACCGATGTGGCTGAAGTCGTCACGTGTCCCGCCCTTACATATTCATATATAAGAACGATTCCACTCGATCCATCCTTGCCCTCAGTCGTTGTTCTCCCTGCACGTCTGAGGGTATGTCATTTCTCTCCTATTATCATTCCACCTTTACTTATTATCTACATAGTCTCTAACGTGTAACGTTCTCGTTCTAGGTAGATATTAACACAGTCGTTGTTCTCCCTGAACGTCTGAGGTCTCTAACGTGTAACGTTCTCGTTCTAGGTGATTCAGGTCTAACAGGTTATNGGCTTCTGTTGTTAGTCCCTGACCTCGCCTTACGAACGATCCGGAGNTTTTTACGCGACTCGCTATTTGCTATCTCTCGTCGTCCTTTCATTTTTCCTGCCTGCAGCAGAGGACAGTCCGCTGGGCGTGTTTCTCGTTGTCTCGTCTCGCTTAGATCGATTTTTTTTTTCTTTCGCTCGGCTCCCTCGCTCTTTGCCAGATCTCCTTCTTCGCCTCCACCATGTCTTCCCAGATGAATTATCCGACACCTGTCTCGCGTCGGCCAGTGACCGAAGGTGATTCTCATCGGCTGCCCCGCGCTCTTCCTGTACCGCCCGGTATTCGTCGCTCACACTCTCAACAACCACCGACGGACCCACGAACGGGACACCAATTTGGATCTGAGGACAATGTACGCGCGTTTAGTACCCCTCCCCATAGTATGTCTTTCACTTCGGTAGCTCACAACCCATATACGCCTACGATACATAGTCCATTTGCTACTTCTCCTGCTACTTTTCCCAATTCCGTTCCTGTTTCGCAGTCCAACATCTCCAATCCTTTCCCTACTTTTCAGAACCAAACATCCTTTCCTTCTGTTTCCCCGCACCTTCCTTCTCATTACTCGGCTCCTACCATTCCGGTGCATCATCAGTATCAGGTACCGCAGATCCTTTGCAACCCCGCGGGACCTATTCCTAATCATCAATATTTTAATCCCGCGGTACCTATTTTTCATTCATTACCTCATCAGTCTTTCGCTCCTGTTCCCGTCCCGGTCTCTCCTTTTGCACCAGTAAATTCTCCACCTTTGGTTTCTATTGTTACGCCTCAATCTTCTCGTCCTGCGACTCCTCTTGCTACCCCTGTTATTTTACCTACTTCTTCTCACGCGTACCGACCTCCTCAAATCCCAAATCTGGCAACTGTTCACGTCCTACGTGACCGCTCGAACTGGGCACAATGGAACGATGCTGTGTGTGGTGTTATTGGGAGTATGTCGCTCTTACCGCATATTATCGACCCCCCGGTGGATGTGAATACCTTCGATCCTCGTTTCCTACCGACTTACCCTCCCGTCTTGACTGCGGATTCGACCGATTTGGAGAGGACTGCTGCTGCTCGTTGGCACCAGGATGATCAACAGGCGGCTTTCGTCTTGCGTAACCGTCTCTTGCCTGGGATAGCTGGTATGCTTCCTTCTGTGATGACTGGTCCCACGGCCCGCGACTTGTACTCGAAACTCCGCTCTATCTTCGGCAGTGTGTCTTACATTCATGGTCGCACCATTCGTATGAGGCTACAGCGTCTTCGGGTTCTCAAGGGGGATATCTCATCGTATGTGAATGCGTGGAGGTCTGGCATGCAGGAACTTTCTGCATCCGGGTTCGTCTACTCGAACATTGATGCTGTCACTGATTTCATCCAGTGGTTACCTCGTGGTGATCATTTCTCTGGGTTTTATTATACTCTCCAGACGCAGCTCCATGAATCTCCAGACACCATCCAGCCTTTCCTGCTTATCGCGGAGAGGGTTGATCACATTGACTCCCTGTACCAGCTGGACCGTATGCAGCGTCAGCCCTATACTACTCCTCATGCATCTAACACCGCGACGGCACCATCGACTGGGGGTGGATATGGACAACAGACCCAACGGTCATCTCAATGGACGGGTACCAATACTGGTACGACTACGCTACCTGCTGCTCCTACTCCGAGCACTGGCTATCAGAATAATCGGGACAATCGTCGTGATGACCGTCCGCGTAACCCTCCTCCTCGAGTACATCTGGCGGCGGACCTCCCTCCATCTGCACCGGCAGTGGGGCCTTCCGTTACTTCCTCCTCTGTATTGCCTGTGGATGACGTTCCTGTAGATGATCCACCTCCTCCTGATCCTAGTGAACTATCCAGTTTAGATACCCTCTACACCAGTACTTCTGATTTCTCGATGAATGACGATTTGTTTTCGGAGTACTACCAGTCGCCTGAATGGGCATGTGTGGCCTCAACCACTGAGTTCACTAAGGCGATCAGCAGCTTACCACCACTGGTGGCTTCCACATTCCTAGCCCTCGCTCCTGGCCTTTTGGACTCAGGCGCATCCTCTCACCTGTTCCGCAGCAAGGAGATGTTCTTCACCTACACCGCTGAGGAGGGAGTTCCTATGCAGACAGCAAACTGTGGTGAACTTCGCACTCATGGTCGTGGGGCTATTCGCATGCGCCTCACTGATCTTGATGGCACTCAATTTGTTATTCAACNTTAATGACTGCCTYCATGCTCCAGATTGCCCAGTGAACCTCATCTCAGTGGGTTCCCTCA
>LBLO01000686.1:0-18323 GCA_004354395.1 Chondrostereum purpureum | reverse complement strand
GTCAACCTATTGATGCCAGGAAACACCGGTGTAGGGTCCATGGACACCGAAAGTCAAGATAGTGTTCGAGAGCTCTTGGACCATGACCACGAAGACGGTACCCATGATACCGTCAAGGTCGAGGGAAGTGAAGACGTTGTTAAAGACAACGCCAACGTCCTGCCCGATCCAGAGTACCCGAACGGGGTGCTCGTTACTCCTCCCAGCCGCCTATCTATCTGGCTAGGGAGCCGTTCGTCCTCACTCGCTGGGTCTCCGAACGGAGGCCTGTCTAACAGGAATCCACTTCCCTCCCGCAATGATGTAGTGATGATGAGATCTAAGCTGTAGCGGCGGATACAGAAACGAATGAAAGGGATAGTGGTCAGAGGAAACGAAAGGTGTTGCAGGAGAAGAATTGCTGCAATGGATAATCAAAATACGGAATAAATACCTGTAATTGTACTCTCAATTTCACTATCTTTCACGGAAAGCAGTTATGTATATACCTTGCAGAAACTTGAATCGATGGGATTACCATAAAGCCAGCGAGATGTTCAATGAACATTCAGCAGTCGAGTTCTTGCAATCCTGATTTGACTGTTGTTGAGGCGGTACTCATAAGCAGTACTGGCATCTGCAGTCTATGATGTTCAATGACTTGGAAATGGTAGGAACAGAGCTGTGGCCGTACCATTCTTAAGCAGACTGACATTCTGAATGCTCTTGTTCAACTCCGATTGCAATGATACAATATCACGATGGTCCTGCTGCACCGTGAAGGTTCTGAACTAAATTGACCCTTCAACTTCCCTTAGAGACATTCCCAGCGAGAATGCGATGTCGTTTGAAGAGTTGGCCCTTGGTAATTTGACAGAACTGGAGGGTGGAGCATTTTTTTTAAACGCTATTAGTAGTCGCCTTGGTCTTCATTGAGAAATGCCTGTATTACATCCTCCAAGCCTAAAGGAAATTGGTGTTGCCAGGGTTGTGACAAGGGCATCTCTGGTTCTGAAGTTGTGTCGTAAGGATTCTGCCTGGCCAATGAACCCGGGTTAATCGTTGATCATTTATATTCCCTCTGCTGCCCATCATCATGCTTTCGCCTTCCTTAATCTCGGTTGTACATTGGCTATAGACAGTCCCATACACTTTCTCAAATAGAGGAATGATTGTTTCCAAGTCACCCTTCCCAGCCAGCTCATTGTCTAAAAGTCGATCTTGTTGAGATTGCCTGCTCCACCAAAGAGGCCAAGATCAGCGGGAAGTTATGTATGATGTTTCGTTGTTCTGGGTCTGGAAAGTCTTATGAGGTCCTATGATGTTCTTCAATGTTCTTCGGTCAAGATTCCAATCTCCGTGAAAGTGGGGCGAGGTCGTATGTCGCGTTCACACGTGCACCGCAGTTGAAAATCCTAAGTATAAATACTATGGCTGAAGCAAGTGAACGTACCCACGCATCCCAACACACCCTTTTTCTTCTCTCCCACCATGATTTCTGCGCAACTTAGGTATGCACAASTGGTCAATTTCTCCCATAGTCAGGTCATTTACATTCATACATCCAGAGCTCTCACTCTTCTTGCTATCCCTCTTGCATGCGCTGCGTTGACGGTTCAACCGCTTGCAAATGTCGAGTCGACAGGACAGACGACCATCTCATGGACAACTGAGGCCGGGGATCCGTGAGTTTCATTTCCCCTGCCATGAGGCATTACATTTCCGCAAGCTGACATCATTCCTGCTCAGCTCCACCTTTTCCATCGAACTGGTCAACCCAATCTTCAACAATGCTTACGCCATTGCGAACAATGTTGATCCTAGCTTGGGCTCTGTCACTCTTACACTGCCCCCCGTGGAAGCTGGGTCAGTTCAGTTCCCCTGACACGCTTGACACTTGACTATCGAAGTGCTGACTGGCTCATGTGTACAGCGACGGCTACTCTATCCAGCTGGTGAACATCACCGACATTAACGACGTGTACGCGGAAAGTTCGTCTTTCAGCATCGCYGCCCCTCCATCGTCTTCCCTTGCCTCTTCATCGGCAGCAGCATCTTCAGGATCGGGGTGCGTCTGGCGCCCTTTCTCTTTCTTATAACTGTGTTTCTCACACTTTCGTTATTCGTAGTTCTGTCGCTCCTTCAGCTTCCTCTGTTATCACAGCATCCGCTTCTTCGGCGTCAGCGTCCGCAACCTCTCCGTCGAGCGCCTCAACCGTCTCACGCTCAGCTTCTGCATCTGGATCAGCATCGGGAAGCTCTACAGCCTCTGGTGCTTCTGCGTCGGAAACTTCTTCAGACGGTGCCATGTCTCTTGGTGTGCCAGCTCTTGCGCTCAGTGCTATCGCTGGCTTCATCGCGTTCGCGTTGTAAAAATTTGACGGACCCTGTTGTACCTCTTGAACTTTTTCTGTTGTTATTTTTGGGATGCATCATTGCGTCTACCCAGTTTACCTCTTATGAACCTTCACGATGACACGGACTACATCGTAGGACTTTTACCCAGCATTCTTGTTATTGTTCATACCTCCCCATACCTTGTGTTATTCGCCTAGTTGCATGTATGATCTAGGCATCCTCCNTCTGTTATTGTGGCTATAATCAAGTCATTTTGTGCTGTCATTGTGTGATACTACATCTATGGCTCAACTTTCCATTCCATGTTCTTTGTCCTCTCTAGTCTTAGCTCTGTGAGTTCAAACACCTCCGGCAAGCCAGTGTCGGCCCATGACCCTCCTTGTATAAGTTTGACAAGACCTGGTGCGCAAGTGAAGGCACGAGCCATGCCATGACCATTATGTCCCGCGCACATCCACTGGCCAGGCTTCTCAGGAATGGGGCCGACGAATGGGAGACCGTCTGCACTCTACACCCGTCGAGAAAACATGAGTTTGTATTACAGAAGGTTGGCATTCGAATAGACATACATTCCCTATGATACCACTCCAAGCATAATCAAATCCTTCTCCAGGTGCATATTCAGGTCCCCTGCACAACCAGTCAGGACAGTGGGGCAGTTCGGGCAAAAACAAATTGAAAAAGACGCACCACCCATCGAATTCAGAACCAACGAAGTCCCGTACTGCCCGCGTAACAGGCTCGAAATTGGACAGACTGTCATCAGCCNTCTTCTCCGGGTTATCCTCGATATACTTGAGTAATAGATGTTGGTTCGGGTTCGACCCTCCGAATAGAACATGTCCTGTCGATGTGAGATTGGGGTTGATCGAAAACATCCGGTCGTTGGGCAACAGGACTCCGTAGGAATTCTGCAGGGCTTTGGAGCCTACCCAGGCAGGGCTGGGAGGGACAACACGATCGCACATATGCGGGGTAGGTTTGACTGCGTTCGAGAATTCGGGGAGGAGGGAAGAGCAATAGGCGTTCGTCGCATGTACCACCACGGGAGTCTTGATAGACCCTCGATCGGTCTGCACAATCCACCCGCCATTAGAACCGGGCACGACGGACGTTACTGGTGTCCATGTTTGAAGATTGAGACCCATAGGAAGACAATGTTTCTCCATAATATGGGCTACGAGTTTCCACGGATAAAGCGTCGAAGCATCCCATGCCCATACAGCTTCGGCGCTTTTGATTCGAGAACGTTTGATTGCTTCATCCTTGTCCGAGATGTACTCAATATGAGATGTATCACCTCCTGCGTCCTGAAAACGTTTAAAGTTCTTTAGACATTCCGCAGCTATCTCTGGGGTCGTTGCTACATCCAACTATAGGATTCGAATATGAGAGGAGATGTTACAATGGTTACAATCAAAGACACCGACTGTTTTTCCGACCCAAAGATCACACTGGACATTCTCTGCTGCCACATAGTCGATAATACGTTGCCAAGTCTGTTTCTCATTAGCCAATATCTATTATATTTCACTGTCACTAATTTCCACTCGGATGAACGGAATAGACTGACCTTCATGGCTTGCTCTGTACCAAATTTGGCTTGGTATCTTGAGAATCCTCGCCACTATGAGAAGTGTTAGTTAACGATATAGACATTGGTGTGCATCTATTAGGTAGACGGCGCACGTACTTGGTCAGGCTTACAGTGCCCCGCATTCCTTCCCGTTGCACCGGAGCAGAACTCTCTAGCTTCTAGCATAAGAATATTCTTCGGAGGATTCTGGCTTTTTAATAATTCATATGCAGTTGTTGTTCCGGAGATCTATGCATATAAGCATTGAATACAGCTCAAACGAATCCTGCCGTAGGACGTACCCCAGATCCAATAATCACCACCTCGGCTTCCTCTGGGAGATTTCCAGGAGTGCGATGATCCAACAATTTACTGGATCTAACGCGTTGAAGCCATGCAGAAAGCGACATTCCATGTTCCAATGGTCGTGGTGACGGTGGAGTGCTCGGGGACTGTAGCTTTGAGCTACGTATTCCACCCATGATAAATTCCCCAGAGGTAGTGAGTGGAGGTAGAAGAAGAAGTAACAGATAACATTTCCAACCGTCGTGGTTCTCAAGATAGGAATGTTTKGSCGGGGCCTAGTTGTCAGAGTCTATATAGTAACAAACAGACCCCACGTAGTGTATTTGTCACACTCCRTCGGCGGTATTGACCGCNACCCCACATGTGGTAAAGCGTACTGTCTCCTCAGACGGTGACCGTGGTATAATTTAGCTTTGTTACAAAGTATTGGATGTAATCCTATGGGTTTCCTTATCTATTACATTTGTAACGGTATTTAATCAAATTTTATTTTGAGCCGTCTGGTCAGACGATCACCCAAGGTAATCATATGCTAATCAATACCATCAATGGATCGCTGATTACTACTAATACTTGTAGGATCTTTTCTAGTGAGACGACGCCTCTCTACTGGCCCATTCTCTGGGGAGACGGTTCACATACTAATGTACGTTTTGTTGCAAAAATAGACCATACTAGCTAGTAGTATACTGTTTATACATTATACCAGCCTCGCGTGTTGTCTGGTGAAGGCGCCACCCCAGCTTATATGGCTTACTGTCTCATGAGACGATGGCTCAAAACATCACACGTTTTCTGGTGAGATGATAGACGTATTAAGGTGTGATTCCAATGCAGTGACCTACGCTATTACTAGCCTACTGAATTATTATTACCCCTCCAGGAAAAGGCATCTCTGCCAGACGACAGTGCTCGTTTCATGAGTCGTCTGGTGAGAACAACACCCCGCTCTATTCAGACGCGTCGTCTGGGCAGACAGCTGCTCGATTTTCACGAGTCGTCTGGTGAGAACGCAGTGATCTACGTTATTACTAGCCTGCTGAATTATTATTACCCCTCCAGGAAAAGGCATCTCTGCCAGACGACAGTGCTCGTTTCATGAGTCGTCTGGTGAGAACAACACCCCGCTCTATTCAGACGCGTCGTCTGGATATTCTTGGGCAGGACTTTCAGTGTAGTAAGGTGCGAGTTCGAATCAGTAATCTGCGCTACTGAGAAGGATTATTACCACTCTAGAAAGGGGCATCTTGGCCAGACGACGACTTTCATTCCGTCCGTCGTCTGGTCAAACAGTGATTCAATTCGACGTGTTATTCGCTGCTGGTATACGATCAAATGGCCGCTATTTCTACTCAAAGTACACAAATCATACATCAGCGATCGTCTCGCAAGACTACGTAAGTCTGCTGTCAACTCATTGTTTACTGTCTGCGATTTTGCAGGATACCTCTCCCGATCCTGGCCACTGCTCTCATCTTATTCCTATTCCACAACGATATGAAAATCCGGGTATACCGTATTGCCCTCTCCTGGGTCATATACCGAATGGCTTTGCGTATGATGGAAATTCCTCCATTCCCGCACTCGGCTGCACTAGGATTGATGGTGGTAAGCGAAGGATCTACGTTCGAATAAGTGGACAAAAATGCTGAGCGAGAGCACTTTGTGTGGCCAGATGCATGAAAAGTGTCGATTACAAACTCGGTCGCTTCAAAAAACTCTGTTTCTCGAAGGAGGCAATATGGGCCCAGCGCACAAGCAAAGTCATAGACGACACGTTTGGGTGCAACTGGCCAGCGCGTGACCATTGCTGAGAAGACATCGTTTCTCCCCTCTCCCCTCGGAATGCAGTGGAAACCGTAACAGATGCTGTGTGTACACCACGCAGCCATGATGCCGCCGGTCAAACTTCGCTCCCCGTAAGTGNCATAATATTTCGAACACTTGGCGCCTCGATTTTTCTCAAACTCTTTCTTCACGTCATGAATCAGGAAGTCGTAGATAGGGCGAGAACGAATTTGGGGGAGGCTGTAACATGTTCCGGTCTACCAATCTGTAAGCCGRRTTTCAGATAAACGGGTGGYAGATGCTTACAACGGTCCAGTCGTCGTTTCTTTGCACATCGTCCACTGGTAGTGCCGGATACCTCCAGACCGCGTCATAGACAGTTACAGTCCTATCATGCATCCATCGAATGAGATCGTAGACCACCTGCCGGCAGCCCCCAAATTTATTGAAGTCGTCGAGCACCACTTCGTAGATGCAAGGGATGTGCAGCATCAGCGTTGCGTTGTATCGGGTTGGATTCTCAATAAATTGGTGTAAATCTTTCAAGGCTGGGCGCGTGATTGTTTGTAAGGTGGACTCTTCAGCAGTCACCTTCAACTTCTTGTCAGTAAGTGGCTGGTGTTATTGGGCTTCGACCTTACCTGATCGAGGAGCCTGTTCTCCAGGGTGCTTGCTGGCAAGCTACGCAGGTATGCCTCGGGCCCCATAGGTTTTCGAAGAAAGTTGCAACTTCGGCGCCACATTTTTCTTTCAACCTACCCACAAGAGACTGAAGGGCCTCGATGCGCTCTCTATCAGTCTGCACTTCAGGCCTCTCCTCCCACAATTCCTCCTCAGCATCRCCTTCTGGTTCGTCGTCACCTAGCTCAGAAATACCAGAGGTCCAGCGCCCACGAACAGCCGTACGAATATCTTTTCGCAAAGAGGCATCGGGGATGAATTGTTGAAGGTTTGGTAAGTAGCGGCACTCATCTCGGCGAACAGAGTGTGCATCTGATACGGTTGGAGGTTTCAGAGAGCCGTTTATGTGCTTTTTGCTGAAGCCTGCAGAGACTCCATCCCAGATGACAGTCTCTGGTGCTGGTCCGCATAAAGAGCACGTCATATCGCCGTCAAGCTTGATTAGATTCATGTATGCGAACCACACCGCCATAAACCATTCTCTGCTCAGGAATTGTTGCCCGCGTTCGCTGTATCGGCGCTCCATCACGGTAACGTAGGCTGCAAAAGGAGTCTCAGATTTACTGAACTGGTTGCTGTAGTCATCCAACAACTCATGCGTGAAGAAAGCATTGTTGTTTAGATTAAACAGGGAAAGATCCCGCCCCTCTGGCCCAATGTAGCGACGCTGGTTTCCAGGGCAGACTGGGCACCTCTGGAGCTCGACTAAGCGCTCTTCGCAGCTGCATAACGAGTATAGAATACATTTCCTCGTTATTGTGGGAAGACTCGGGTCGTAGGCTTGTCTGCAGATGCACGCAGAAGCGGGGGATAAGGGTATTATGTCTGGTATTTCCTGCCCTGGTTTTTCGCGGGGGTACGGGACAGATTCCCCAGGTAGAATGGCCCACGCGGGGGGGGATCTTTGCAAATGAGAAACAGCGGTAGTGTCGTAAGACCGCCTCTGGTGGCGAGCTAATATTCCACTGCAATTAGCACCCATTCCCATTGATTTCAGAAAAAGCTCACCGGTAACAAGGACTTCATCTCGAGGCTCACTAGGTAGGTTCTCATCCCACCTTAAAAGGGCTCCTAAATACGGGCGAGCCTTACGAATGTGGTTGCATGCGCTGTCTATACAAGTTGCACAGGACCAGCGCCCTTCGCCATCATCATTTCCATCGTAAGTCACAACAACATGACGGCGCTCTGGAAGAGCTACTGATAGACGGTTGATTTTTCTCCCTTCAGTGATTTCCTGCCGATCCCAAAGGATTGCTGGTTGTTTCTCTATTTGCACGTCAGCCGGATTACAGCACGCCASCGTAGTTGCAACCCCACCTTGAAGCCTCCAGATTTCCTCTTCTCCCTGYACCAGGTCACTCTCCTGATACCTTCGAAAGAAAGCTTCGTGCACGCACGAAGTTGAGTTCTTTCTGAGGGGGCATTCGCAAGATAGCTTGTAAGYGTCGCCAAATTCCACGCAATATAAGTGATGCCAGCGATCCTGATATCACTGAGTACTTCCCTCTTTGATTCGAATGGCACGCAAATTGACTGACCTTAGGTTCGTTGTTCCGAGGATTCCATCCCTGAACCACCCACATCGCCTGGCCCAAACGCGYAAAAACAGCGCAGTCCGCCAGCACCGCTGCTTCGTAGTCTCCAAATCCTGGAGATTCCTCTGGTCCTTGGTCTATATTTTCATCAAAAGATTCACCGCTTTCGAAGAAGTGGTCCTCTGGTTCGCCTAAGGGGTTGGTGTTCTCATTGGTTGACTCCTTGTTGGGACTGCTGCTGACGCTTCCCAGATTCTCAGCTGCCCTCTGATAGAGGGTGGTTGCTCCCCTCTTACTTCTCTTTGCACCCAACGGCCCAGCGCGCGTTTTCGAACGATGGGGCGTCTGCGCGATCGTCACACCAGCGCTATCGAGTCGCGGTAATTGGAGCTTTTTTCGAGGCGGCGATCTTTCCAGACTACCAAGCTGCGAAATTCGAGAAAACTCCCGACTCTCTTTTTGTCGGCGTTGGGGCGTCTCTTCGATTCGCCTGCGCGACATGATTTTGGCTTATGCAGGCTGCAGTAATTAGCAATACGTGACGCTGAACCCCATACCCGTGAGTAAATAGTAGCAAACACTCTTCCATTTCTTCGTTTATTCCATTCATCCAGGGTTTAATCCCCACCACCATGCCAGCTGCAGGACCCAAACCGAAAGGAAGACGCCGCGCCCCTCGGTGCACCCAATGTTCAGGAGACGTGCTAGCTAGCCGCTGCAAGTTTCCTGACCACGTACGTATTCCTTTGCCTTTCAAGCATGCTGCTCACTAACTACCACCAGGCGATTGACCCAGGCGTTCCAGCAGCAGCAACACGGCCCAAACCTCGACCTAAGAGGAAGAACGATGCTGCTGGAGCCGAGCAACAGTCCGCAGCAAAGCGTTTGAAGCCAAACGTCGCAACTCCTGTGGTGAACTCAGCCAGCTCTCCACCGCTCCCCAGCCTGACCSGCGCACCCGCTGCAATTATCCTGGGAAATCCTCCAGAAATTTCCTCTCAACCAGCTGTTCCAAGGGCCAGCTCTCCGTTTGTAAGTTTTGTGGTTTTAAATCRCTGCCAGGCTAACAAAAATTTAGGTCATGGATCCCACTCTTTTGGCGATATCTCAAGCTCCGAGGACGGAGCTGCTGGTCGGTCCTGTGGGGAGACTTCCGCCAATAATCGTCACTGCCAACTTGCAGCACGCAGCGGGGCCCCAAAACCTCGTCCAGCCGGTGATTCAAGCTGCTGTCCCGTTCGCTGATGAATTTTCGACCCCGACAAACAGGCGAGGGAGCACTGAATTGAGGTTTCCACCCGCGTTGCAGNCTCGTGCAYCTGCCATCGCCGATGAAGACTTATTCGGTTCCATTGCAGCTCCTTACCGCTTGAGCCCATCGCCCACTGCATCTACACCGCCGGTGACCCCTTCTTCTTCACTTACGCTAGGTCCCAGCAGTTCTCCCCCAAGCACCCCCTCCGAAATYTYSAAGCCCCCCTCGTAAAAAGAAAAAGACTTCAAAAAACCCCGGCCAGGAGGCTCTCAAAAAAGAATATATTCTTGCAGGGCGCGGTTCCGCCTCTCATTGTAAGCACGTTTCTCCAGCTAATCATACTAAGTTAATTCATTGTCCGCTCCAGCGATTCCCCGCCGCAAACCCCTGCCAGACGTCCTGACAGATCAACAGGAGGCATCCCGCCGTTTTGAGCGGCTCCATAAGGACATCATCAATCGGGTAAGTTCTTTTCCGCATATTCTAATTCAAAACCTGATCCGCTCTCACAAAGTGCGAGCGCATGGCCCATCAGACGGGTTGTTGGGTCTACTTTGCAGCACAACACCACGCTGCAACCAAACAGTTCCCCTGGTACGCTTCCTACCGATTGTACCGCGATGCCCCAAACGATCTCGATCAGTTGCATAATGCTGCTGATGACATGTTTCACCACCTTCGACTGACTTCGCGCGCTGCAACTCGACAAGAAATAGCAGAGACTGTAGCAGCAGAAGTAGATAGAAAGGCTGAGGTACTAACAGCCAAGCGTACTCAGGAGTTAGAGGATCGGGTGCTCAAGAAAGACCGTATGATTGCTGACTTGTTATCTGAGCTTCAGTCGGCGAAGAAAGCTTAGCAGATGTATTTAGAATCAAATCATTTTTCGATTACCATATCGGGTCTGATAGAGATCCCGAATAAGCAATTTGATGCACACATTTGTCTGTCCAAGTGCAGATTGCGTGCTGAGCCCGATCTGCTGAGCCCCGATTAATAAGGGAAGTCCTGCATCAGATTCCCAATAGAACATACTAATTTGAGATTTGTTTTCCAGGGCATGCGGCTCAAGGTCTCCAACACACCCCACTCCTACCAACCTCTTTCACAAGTCCTTGCCATGGCACCTACGAAAAAACCAGGAGGTGCGAGACGACATTCACGCATTTTTTTATTCTCTGATTTGGAGGGTTTTTAGCACAACTCAAACGGAAAGCGTCCTCTATGAACCTTGGTGCCTCCCAAAAGCGCACCTCAATCTCACAACTCTTGAGGACGAGCAAGGCTGGTGCTTCGACATGCAGCTCCCCTATACCCTCAGAGTTCAACGTCGACGACGATGATGTCGGTGGTTCTCAACCGCGCGTCTTCTCCCTTAGCGACGTTGAAGGAGATGACGACAACGACTTCGAGGAAGATACCCAGTCTCACAACAGTGTGTTCGAAGCCTACGTGGATGAGCAGCGACGTCGCGAACGCAGCGTCTCCCCACCCTCCGATGATGTTGCTCACTCCGGGCAATCCGACCAAGACATACGCTGCGACAGCCCTGAAGCAGAGGATGTGGACCCTGAAGCGCAGGCTGTCGATGACAAGGATTACGACGACCAGGGACCGGAATTGCACCCCCAATCTGCAGCTGTCCTTCTAGCCAAGACTTCTTGCGGCTGGCCAAAATGCCAGACGTGCGAGTACTACGAGATGCCCGACATTTACGTCTACACGGTGAGTACGGGCTTGTTGTATCATTTCTACCTCCTATAACCTCAACTCGACTAGACGCCTGATATCCCACCTCTTCATTGGAGGGCTGTTACGATCGAGAACCGCTACTGGCTCTCTCTAGACAAAACTCTCCTCCACCTCATGGATATTCCGAAGCAGAGGTACTTTCGCTTCGCGACTCCTGACTGCTGGAAGCCCGTTGTTTGGGATGCCCCTGTGCGACTTCGAGGTAGTAAAGTCATCATTTATCGGAAAGCAAACGTTGACGAGGAGTTTTGCCCTGATCTTGGGAAATACGTCCGCCGAATGATTAGTGCACATAATCACACATCCCCCNTAGARCCACTCATAGATCTTCCAGAAAGATTTGTGGATCCCGAAGATCCCGAATCCCGCGAACTTTAGATASCACTACCCCAATTGAACTTAGAGTGTATGCCTGGTAAAAAATATATGCRCGTGATTTCCCCCTTCCTTCCCCCAAGACTACCACTATGCCAGTCAAACCTTACCTCCAAGACCTCGACCTGTGCGGCATCCCTGGTTGTGTAAAATGTCATAAATACAAGGCACTGGGTGTACACGTAGTGGTGTATGGTCCGTGGAGTGTGAGTTCATAAATTTTAACTCACTCGCTAAGTACTAACAATTTTTTATGACCTTAGTTGGGCCGTACAGAGGCTCAGTTGTGGAACGGCATAATCCATGATGGTCATTTCAATTATCAAAGAGACCGACTTCTCGCACATACCACAGAGGCTGAATTATTCCGAGCCCACAATCCAAAACAATTATGTTCGCTATACGACACAGCCTCAGATGTTTGGAAATATGTGGATATGACAGAGGNATATCAAGGTGCTGCCGGGGGACGTGCTAATCTACCGACATAGAGACGTGAAAATGTAACAGTCTTGTCTGTTACTCACCTTAAGAGCAGGAAGTCTTGTATGAGGAATGAGCAGAGGAGTAAGCACAGAGATAAACTGGGGGGTGCAACGAGGTGAATTAGACTGAAGACTACAGCTCTACTCTACCCTCTATATATACTCTAATCCTACCCTTGGCATTAGACATGTGAATACGTTGGCTATGGCAACAGCCTATGCAATAGGCTGAACTATTATCCTACAGTGTTCTATCAGAGCTACTGATAGGTAACTAAGTTGAGTGATGTTCTACATCGGAAACTAGTTAAAGGAGATATCTCAGATATATCTAAGATTTATCTAATTGGAGGTATCTACAATCTATCCAGATCTANTCTAAGATCCGTCTAAAGGGAGTTATCCCAGACATCTACGATCTGGGGGAACCGGGCCACTGGTACTTGTACTAATGTGGCGTTGTGTGAGGCACTAAAGTGTGNCACTCTATGCGTGGTGGCAAAAGCATTGAAAACTGTGACAGGATAGAAATGCAATGACACACAAACGAGGCCATTAGTCCTGGTTCATTTTTATCTTTCACTCCCGTATGGGTAAAGACGTCCGCGGGATCCTTGTGTTGGGCCTTGGTTGTTCATCGCAATGAGTACGCGTGCCCATGTCAATCTATTACTCGGGGGAGATATGTGGCGTGCACACATAAGTGCCATGTAAATCGAGCCCAGAAGTTGATCAGCTGCTTCCGTCATATTTTACAAGTACACGCTGTGAAGGGTCAGGATTTGTGTAGGGCTTACTCGGTATCCACAGTGATACAAGTTGTACTTACTGTTGATGGACAGGCCAGGTTGTAAGAATAGACACAAATGGCCTGCTTATAAGCGGGTATGTCATTTGTCAATCTCAGGGTTATAAGCACAAGCCAAATTTATTCCGAGAAAATGAATAAATAATTCGATTTATTTATTCATTTTCTTCATATTTGTCACAGATATGTGACTACTGTTACAAATGATCAAAACCTCGGCCTGGCCATGACATCATTATGGGGAGGTGACTCATTGATCAAAACTCCGAAATGGCACTTCCACATTTGGGTTGAGATGTGCCTGGATCAATTAAATATTATTATTGGGGGCTGTGCCGCAAATATGGCGCTTTTTTCAAATGAGCTGGCATCTACTGGGGCAGCATGGGGCTGCATATTGGGGGGGTCAAAATTAGAATATCTTTATTTAGGTCTCTACATACCCCTATTAAAATCTTAGAGCCAGGGAATACCTGGAAATGCAAAAAAATAGCCAGAAATGCGAAATAAATCAATAAATTGGAAATGGGGTGGGTACAGCTTGGCATGCAGGACAGCTATCACTCTGGGGACTTCAGAAATGGATTCCTAGGGTCAAGTAAGGGTAGGGACAAAAGGAGTCATGGTTCTATATGTCCTGAATCAGTGGGAATTCACAAAAACACAAATGATGTGCTGGCACTCTTTGGGTGGTTTCCCCATTTTTTGGGGCACTTTAATCGAGCTAGGAAGTACGATTCCTCTACATATATGTTATATATGGAGTATGGAATAGTTTTTAGGGCCTTCTCTACCCAGAAACTGGTTGAAAATGTGAATAGGGTATATTGGGCTACTAGCTGAGAAAGGGGTATGCACTGTACTAGATACAGACTAGCTACTCATCTGGGGTCTTTTTTATTACATTCTAATACATAAACAAAGGCTGGGCGCCTATTTGTCTACCCCATATATGCCCCAAACAAAGAGCAATTCAGGAAAGGGGCAGGAGGAGCAGGTACAGTGTATACTAATTTGCAGCACTTTCCTTGCTCCAATTTTCTTCGGATTTTCTTTCAATGGTGTATATACTATATTAGCTCACTGGTACATAAAATAGATCTCTCCCTCCTTTCAAAGCTCTGTAAAAGACCTCCAAAAAGCGAATTTTCATTACAATAGGTACTGGGGTATCATCACTCAGGAGTGAAAAATATGGAATGAGGTTGTGAGAGTCACGAACTATTACCAACAATAAGACAACATCAAATTCCCTGGCCTTGGAATGTGAGATCGCGGCAGAATGGTGGTTGATCACAAGGTGTATGTGTTATAGAAACCATGATGGTAAGACTGACCAATATTATAACATGTTCAAGTCACCCTTGTATTCAGTTTTGAAGACTGCTAATTATGGCATTCATTTCATGGTGCAGTCATGACAGCATGGCAAGTGTAAATTTGTTTGCCTCAGATATTGTGAACTGTATTCCAACGAAAATATCATCAATATCTGCTACACAACTTTACAAAATGTAATAAATTAGTATTCTGGACTGTTTATTCACTCCTCATCAGCTGAATCATCGCCCCATTCTTTGTCTGATTCCTCCTCCGAACTGGATCTTTCACTTCCGGCTTCTTCTTCTTCTTCATTTTCATCGTCACTTTCTGGAATCATCTCCAAAGGCCTGGGATCTTCAGGCTCAATGCCAATGTCCACCCCATTATCAGACTCATCTTCCATCTCTCCATCGCCACTCCCACTCTCTTCTTCAGAGTAATCGCCACTAACAGAGGTGGAATCTCTGGCCAGGCCCACATCTCCTTGAAACCGATGTCCCAAGCCACCTCCTCTATACCGCATTACCATATCACGATCAACAAACCTGTAATATATATAAGAGATAATAAATTCAAGGAATTAAGACAAGTACTGACATGTTTGCATAGAAGTTAGTCCAATCATCTACCTCGTTGGTTGCCCTTCCTGCAGATACTCCAGCATATAGCATCAAGACATTTGTCCGTCCTGCAGCAAAGGCTGGCACAAGGTGGCTAGCCCAAAGAACTACAGCTGGGTCAAGGAATCCAAAGGCATTGTGGTCACTATGCTCCACAAAGCCTATCTTTGGAAGGCGGGCAACTTCAAATCCACATTTGACACCTGGTTCCATCCCAAACCACCGCACCCATAGAAATTCCATTTCCCGTGGGGCCTGATCTGGAAGCCCAGGACGGACCCACCGAACACTAGCATGAAAAATACCCAGGACCCGTGCATACCAGAATGGATGAGCATGAGAGTCAGTTTCAGGAGATAAAAGCATGACATCTGCATGAGTACGGGGATTGATGCAATCTTGCTCACGCCGCATGTCATATGTGGTGTAATTAACCCGCATTGTTTTGTGAAAGTAGATCTGTTGGCCCTCAATTCGAACAGTATTACGGTCCTCATCTGTATAGGTTTCTTCTTCGTCACCATCAAACTTCTCTCCATAAAGACGGGTAAGAAGATGATCTTTAAGTTTTGGAATGAACCGCTAGAGTATGTATCAATTTTGGGACATGCCAATAAAATGAAGAGTAAGATGAACTGACTTGGATTGCAGGATCATCAAGGTTCTGATGAATAAATGTCATAAGATGGGTGTGATGTCGACGTGAGGTAGAGATGTAATGATGATAGCTAAGGTTCCTAACATACGGGCGAGGATCTCAAGAGGACCCAGGAACATGATGAGCATGGGTCTTTGTTGCAGCCTGCTCAACAGCTCGAAGACGTCTCTGGCGCTGCTCTACTCTGGCAATTTGGCGAGCTGGGTTATGCTTGTTTGTGTGTCCATACATCCGCTTAACATGTCTATGAGCTTGCTCCCCCTGGCAAGATGCTGAGTATAGTAAGAAGAAGAAGAAGTATGACTTTACGTACAATCTGGGTAGAATACGAATCAGTTGTACCAAAGGTTTGAATAGTACTGACATAGTCTCCAAGAGCGTGAAACTTGTAGGTGTTGATATTGAGAGTCTTTTTCCGGGGTGTAGATGATGATGCAGAATTACTTCTGGTCTTTTTGGCATTTGTAGAATTCTGACCCCGTTGGCGTTTACTAGTTTCTGAGGGGGTTTCTGTTGTATTTGGATATGCATTTGCAGTGTAGTCATGAAATGAGCGAACTAAGCGACCCAATATTCTTGTAGCATCTGATAGATACTTCAGGGTTGCTTCGGTATGTAGCTGAAGCTTGGCGAGAGCATGCCACTCTGCCAATCGAAATAAGAGTGTCATCAAAATAGAGTTGAATGGCTCAGGGAAAAGCCCCTCGACAACCGGAATAATTGTCTATAAAATCCTTAGAAGCATGTGAGATTGAACTGTATGAGATTTCTTACCTGTAGTATGTCTTCTAAATCCCATGCAGCAAGACTTTTCAATGCCGAAACATTATTTGAAAATTTTCGGATAGTGTTAAAACTGAAAGTTGGAACCTGGCGGAAACTATGAANCTCATAAGTATGGGCAAAAAACACCCAGTCATAGATGTTTGCATACCGGTAATTGAACTCATCTATAATCTCTGTGGATGTTGATGCTGCATACATAACACGAACAAGATGTGTGAGAATAGTCTTCCAGACACCAAGCTCGAACTCATGCATAAAGTCAACAACAAGTATCAGAAAGACATTGAGACCAAGGTGACCAAGGTCCTGTGCGAAGGCATTCTGCAGTTATTATCGAAATTAGTGATTTGTATAGTTGGATAAAGCTAGCCCATACCATAGTAGGAACAGAAGATGTCGACATCAACAACCGCTCAACTGCAGCAGAACCGACTGCATAACCACGCTCATAAACAAAGTTCCTTGCTAATTCAACCTTGTTTTGGAGATATACACGAGCTCTGGTGATTCGGGCTTTCATGTCGTTAACAAACCCTAACCGATCAGTGTTTTCCTTCTCCACCAAGCATCGAGGACACAAACAAGTCCCATTGTCTCGAATAGTAGCCAATAAAGCCCTGTAGACCATAAGTAGAGATAGATAATTGCAAGTATAAAACACACACTTTTCTGGGTAATCTGCAGAGTATGTAAAAATGCGAGGATACACACGGCGGTAAACGTTATCARGGCCCCTTCTTCGCTCGCCCAGTATTCTAGAGCGGACGGTGTAAGGTTAGTTTTGGCGGTGAGGGTCGAAACCTCTCCTTCGTGACGAAGTACGGTTGCTACCAGGTGAGTTGGATTTTTGAACTTAGCGGCCTCGCCGACTCGCATTTGCATTTCTTTGCTAACTGCAAATATTTCTCCCCAGCTAACGTTGGTCGGACATGTATTCATTAATTTCCGAAATATGTCCTCGACGTTTGCCTGGCTTGATAGCTCTGAACGGCGCCCAGTAGGCTTCGTGTTCCGTGCCAGCGCTGACTCTGCCTCTCCCGGATTCTCCACAAGGTTTTTAACCTTAACACCTTCCTTCCCCTTTTCCTTTCCAGATCCTGATACATCTTTCATCTCCACATCTCTAGGCCTTCGTGCCTCGTAAGGGACTGGTTCAGTTATTTCATCCATAGGCAAGGGAACTGATGCTTTATTCCCAGATATAGGGTGAGTGTCAGCCTTTGTCTGAGATCGAGTTACGCGTTTCGGAGGGGAAGAATCTGATGGATTCACAGCAGCAGCATTTTTGTTAACGACTGAAGGTCCCTGGGGGCCATTGACTTTAGCGGGAACCGAGGCTGACACCGCAGGAGCTGGCTCACTTTTTTGTTCGCTTGCCGCTTTGGCCCCTCGAATGGGTCGCGTTCCCAACGCATTATCGAACGCCTTCTTCCTCGAAGCCCGAATTTCAGGCATTGATTGCTCTACTGGCGCGACCATGTGCAGCGGCGGCAGTTCCTCCTCTTCATAATCCTCAGCATATCGAGCTAAGTAAATCTCTTCTACCTCTACTTCCTCTTCATCTGAAGCAGTAGGCTCGAAGCTGTCCTCGTCTCCCTTCCCTGCCAGGGTGGTGAGTAAAGTGTATGTCCTGGCGACCTCCATTTCCTCTTCAGCTGTCTCATCTATTTCTGCCTCGGATTCAGGTTGAGGTCGATAGGTCATGAACCAGGTGGAGTAGACGGGGTTCTCCGGAAACTCTTCCAACTCAGTTGGGTCTTCGTAACCGGCCGAGGGGTCTTCGTACTCCTCCTCAAATTCAGGGTATGTTTCTACTGGTTTTGCAACACGAGCCAGCATGGTTTTGGCAACTGGAACACCCCCAGTATTCCAGCCTATACCGTAAGATTATTATAATAAAACCCGACAATTATCGTAAAGCCTATTACAATAGATCCCGACAACTGTCCTGGCGCTCTTTTGAGTACTAGGTATTATAATACTTTCTCTATTGTCACTAATCAGTCACTGGTGTAACAGTCGTGACGATTGTGAT
>LBLO01000685.1:0-18339 GCA_004354395.1 Chondrostereum purpureum | reverse complement strand
TAAAAATTTTTTTTTTTTTTTTTTTTTAACTATAGCGTCTTATTCAATGGACTCGGGCGATGAAATTTCGTCTATATTTTATGAAGAAATAACTAGAATTGAGGCCGCTACAAATTATTTACTGGGGGATCTTAAATGCGGCGTTTGTGATCGGATTCCCCGGCGCCGCGCCAACATTTCTGCAAACGGCAATAAGTACCAGTACCAACTAGTAATTTTAGGAAACTGTACCCCAGGAGTATCCGGGATCGCACCGAGCGTCAGGCTAGTCTGAACTATAATGGGAATCCAGTCCGATATGGACCATGCTCCGTTGGGTGCTGAGCCGGTGATCTGACCAATTCTCAGGGAAGTACTTCTCAACCCGCTCTGGGCCAGTATCTGCGACAAGAAGTGGTGATCAAGATTACCGATTTACCATTGAGATAACTGTACTAACCCGTTCAGCAACGTACTTGCTTTCGCCATAACCCCGACCGATAGCACATTTTGGGTCTTCAAGAACCCTTTCTGGACATGGCCCGCGGGAGATATCCCAAGATTGAGTGGAAGACACGGAAGAGGCAAAAACAAACCGYGTCGCCGAACCATGGCTTCCAGCTCGTGCAAGTTCAACTAAGTGTCTTGTACCTTGGATGTGGGCCTCGAAGGAAGACAGCCCAAGGTTGAAGTCAAGCCTCCAAGCGTTGTGTATGATGATCGTAACCGTGTCTCTCAGCTAAGATAGCTGTGAACCTCACGGGTGACTCGAACGAAGAAAATGAAGACCGACCTTCTCATAAACTGCAGACGATAACCCAAGTGAAGAGTTCGCTAACTCTCCTAGGAGATAACAAAGCTTCGGGGACGACAAAAGAGACGTGTCAAGTCCCTTGTCGTGAAAACGTTTCTCCTGACGGTCAAAAACCGTGTCGTTGCTAGCATTTTCTCGGTTTAGCACATAAATTTGCTGGATCGACGGATCCAACAACAACTGTGCAAGAATGTCGGCCCCAAGATTTCCTGTCGATCCTGTGAGAAGCACCACTTTCTCAGTCGGAACATCCTTTGGAGGGAGTGAGGGCAACACCGCAGAGTACTTCTCTATCATGTTAACGATAGTGACTTCATGGTTGCTAACAAGCATATCACTGTCGGGGTTCTTGATATACCCTAGCACAGCTCGAGCGAGTAACTCGACAGAAGGATGGGAATATATGGTGTTCTGGTTGATCAACTTAGCTGCACGCTGGATCATGGCGTTGCCGCTAGTCCTCATAGCCCCTACGATTCTAAGGCGAACAACGGTAGCGCTCAGGCTTCCAATGATTTAAACGATTTAGCAAGACACCCACTAAGATTGAAATAAAACTGACCTATCTAGGCCATTATCGAAGAGATCATCTTCTGGTCGTACAGCAGTGCTCGACAGAAGGTCCCTTGTCTGTTTGAGGAGCCACACTTTAAAAGCGTCTTCCGACCAGTTCTCAGGCGGTTCTATGGCGGTCGCAGAATTCGTCGAACCATATCTATGGAATGTCAAAGGAGTTTAGTAACAGGACTATCCTATAGCTACTACTCACAAGTCCTCGATCTCCTTCGCATAATCGACCACAGCAATCTTCCTCACCACCCCACCTTTCCCTCCATAGATCAACGGTTTCTCTGGGGTCGTAAATATGATCATTTCCTTGAAAAGCTTGCTATATGTGGGTGCAATCTCATTTGCTTCAGCGATTTTGGGCCTACGTTTGCATACAATAAGCCAAGGTTCTCAGAATGAGACCCATCCAGCAACATACCAGATACGACCTCGCAAATCAGTGATCTGACCTTGGTCATTGACATCGATTGCATGAGCAGGAGTCGGCTCGATGAGTACACCTGGTTGGGTTCTTTGATGCCCAAACATCACAACACCCTTGACGCTGACGAGGCAGATGTAAGGCAACCGAAACAAGGAGGGAAGACGGTGCACACTAAGGACTATGCTTTATTATATCCTCTATCGGTGTTGGAACAGTCTTCTCTCCAGAAGTATGGACAAGAAGATCGTCCTTTCTACCAACACTGATCATGCGTGAATTGTATGAGTAGCTTGAATCGATTGTGATAGAGAGGGAAATCATACATTCGCCATAAACCAGGGACTGTAGGATGAGGTGAAAAGATGTCATTGGTAGCATAACCTCTGGCATCTTCCAAATTCTCCACGGCTAATGTATGTTTTTCGGTAGTCTATGTGCTATAAATTAGATCTGGGCAATCAAATCGGGCACGACTTACCAAGAGTTGACACTCAAAAGTTCCATCTCCCTGCGCTACCCAACGAACGGTGGCCTGATCATGAAATTCGTACCATGACCAATACTTCTCATTTCCAGCTTTAGGCCAGAGAAGCACAGGAACACCGAATTCAGTGCCCCCATACCCTGAGAGGAGTGTGACGCCAGAGGAAACCAAAAAATCACCGACAGAATGAGGCAGTGGACCTCCCCCAAAGCACTGCAAGGTATGACTATCAGAAGTGGGTAAAGAGAAAAMYGCANACTGGTCCGGCCTACTGCATACACGAGCTGTTTGAGTATCGATACAGCATCCGGGTCCTGGCTCCAAATTTGCAGGAAGAGGGGCACGGTGATTAGAGCGTTACTGTTGGTCTTCGTGGTAGCTGCCAGGACATTATCAGGCGAAGGTTGTGTAGGAACTCCACCAGTTGGGGCAAAAACAGAGATTGAAAAATGGTTGTAGATGGGAGATACCAGCTGGAACCAGAGACCCATAGTGTGCCATGGTGGAAGTGACATGGCAGCAAATATAATAGGCGGTCCGCCCGTCTTTTGAAGCGTTCTGGATACAGCTGGCGAGGACTATCAGGCCGGCACGGGCGCAGGGTGAAAACAACTCACGAGACCTAGCATGGTCAAGCAAGAACTGGTGAGTCTGATTGATTGCCTTGGGTACACCAGTTGACCCCGATGAATGAAAGAATACGCCGCCTTTCGGAAAGTCGACGGGGGAAGGCGGAGGGGGGTATGGAACGAAGGGATGTGTGGCCAATTCTCCACCAAGGTTAGGATAGAGAGCATCGACTATAGGTATCATTTCGGTGGATACATGATAATCTGGATGATTTTCTCCGAGCTCCGCTACTACACTGTCGATGAGATCCCCAATGACTGGGGGAGTGACTAGCATACGACGGGCGCCAGTTTTCTTCAACAGACCGATGATGGCTGCGGGGGCTAGACGCGGTGACAAGGGGAATGGCTAAAGGAGTCATTAGCGATGCCACCGCAAAGAGGATAAATACGCGCGATATGGCCAGCCTTCATTATCCCAACCAGTACCGCCTGGTATATGATGGTGTCTGTCAAGGCCAAGATCGCCACCACCTCGCCGTCAGTCCCAACACAGCGGTCAGGACGAATCAAATACGCGACACGGTCTGTTGCACGGTCAAATTCCAAGTATGATATGGATACAGTATTATCGGAGCCAGATGGATCAGGGAACACGAAGAGAGGATCATCAGTGTTGCATTTTGCCCGAAAAGAGAGGGCTGCTGGGAGGGTCAATCCTGCACTAACAGGGTCCTCCATTGGAGGTTGCTTGCACTCGGTCATCACGAGAGATATCGGTTACAAAAAGTGAGGTAGTTCCTGAGTTGTATCGATTACTTTATAACCTGCAGTGATAGTCCATCTTCGGAAAGAAAGATGTGTCCCTAGTCCCTAGTTGACGGGCGAAGTTGAATTGTAATCAAGACGCCACTCGTATCCCCCAAAGTCCAATAAGCTCAATCTAGCTCTGCAAATGGAACCGTTGGTGGGTAACGGCATTGAAATTTGAAATGTAATACATGGTAAATCACCTTGGTTCATCTGCGACAACTTCCGGCAACTTGATTACATACTTCTGCGTGTTGTCTGCGCGCTCCCCTGCTCAGAGACAGACTCTGAGGGCTGTGATCGCTCAAATTCTGTCAGCGAGAACGAAGGTGTAACTTCTACAAGAGCTTTCCGTCGAGCTTCGCCATGTATTTCAAACACATGTGTGGAGAATCCGATGTGGAAGGACACATTTCGTGCGTATCCTTGTGAAGTGACACAGAGCAGGGATGTGAGGACTTAAGCTCCAATAGTAGAAGCAGGCAAGGAAGAGTCTACGTACAGAAGAAATATGCACATGGAAGCGGCATTCAATTGAATATCGTAAAAGATGACATTGCTGGAATGTGTTTCCCGGAACAAACCAAGGACAGCTTTGTATCCGGATTCTTGTCACACTTCTGTGATATTAGCTTTGGTTTTGCGTTGATGACCCTCGGAACACCCGATCCAGGATTATCATCTATTCTCCTAAGAATAAACCCCACCAAGTTGACTCCAGGAAAATGTAGTTGCTACCATGAGCTGTACAAACGCATTGTCCATATCCTGTCACCGAGTTGAATAGACAGCATATATCAAAGGGAACTGAGAGGGAAGAAGCTGTATAAGTCTGCAATACAGTTTAACGGTTGCTTCGCTGCATCAACGTTGAAGAACACGTCAATCTAAGTAGCGGATCACCATAACGTCCCAATGCTACTCATGTCCTAATTCAGTAACATATTATGATTAAAGGGGATAATTCGAACGGACCGCAGTTACGGAGCTGAACAGGACGTTTCAATACTCTGAATCCTTCGTGGTTTTGAGCTGGTGCCCACCATCGGATGGCTTGAAAGGGTTCTGGATGCCAATGATACGGATGCCACAGTGAACACAAAGGAGATTCATATAGCGCACTTTGCAAGCGCAACGTAGGAAGATTTATCGACACGAGAGGGAGCTGGAGCATGGAAGGCTGGTATGTTACAGAGCTCATCAGATATCGGGCGTGCTGCTCAGGGTGGAACCCTGGCCTGCTGAAAAAGATGGCTCCCATGTATAACAGGTGTATCGTGGTCATCTACTGCAGTCATGGACACACCTCCGTCAGTGGTCACATATAATCCATCGGCCGTCAACCATTTGGGTCGTCAAAGATAGATTGCCAATCCAAAAAGACGCACGAAGTTAAGACGGTCCTGCCGTTCCCTGACGTTGAAATACCAGGTCTTGCAAACGGAGAACAACTACGTTTCCGAAATGGCTTTCCGAGCGAAGTTGCGACAATTCATGCTGATAGTTTCATTACCTGATAAAACATCGCACACTTCTCCGCTGCTCGGTGATTTCCAACAAATCTACGAGAAGTTTTTAGCTATGCACTCAGTTCTGAGCATAAGTAATGGAAACACACTAACCTTGAACTTTCAGGCTAGAGATGTTGTTGACTCACTTGTGAGTAAATCTCTGGACAACGAGTTCTAATGCAGAATGAAAGTGGGTCCGCCCTGGCGAGTTACTCCTTGGCTGAACATATCGTGGTTAATGATTCAAGACGACGGTGTCAGTGAAGGAACAGTTCTGAACAACTTGTTGACCAAGTTCTGAGAGCGTTCTCGTGACGAACGTGACTTAGAACCCTAACCTTAGTGGTGACCACCGCCTTTCCCCGCAACCGTCAACGTCTTGGTCAACGTCTACGACCAAGTCATGGATCGGGACCCAACCGACGTCGAAGCGCAGATAGTTCAACGCCAGAGGAGCTCGGCTCCTTCCTTCTTCTTTCTTCTGGTAATGCTCTATCTTCTCACCAATCATAACGGAGACGAGTTTCTGGCACGACATCAATATCAGGACGCCGTACAAACCCTTTCGTGGCAGCAGTCGAATTTCTCAGCATGGATTAATGGGACAGAAACGAATTTCACTATGGCATGCTTCCAACACTTAACCGCAACATTGTAGTGCTCATTCTGTGTAGCCTGAAACAGATTCATCTATCGCGTCCATACGAGAGTCTATATTACCCGAGGGCGTGTTACTCAACCCCCATCGCGCTTCATACTACACCAACCTCACCGGATTCGTCAAAGGAAACACCAAGTTCTACAATATCTCACCTCCTGCGATCCCAGAAATAAATTCGACATACACATGGAGGGAACCTGCCCAACTCTTGACTGCGGACATGAACATGACGGAAACTCTTGAAGAAATCGGGACATGGAATTGGACAAATTCGGAACAAGCTACAATGAGTCTCGCAGAGAAGCCACCAAATCCCTCTGCCAATTTGACAGAAAGAATCGCGCTAGTTCATGTTAGCAGTTCCTCTTAGTATTTGTTGTACTGCATCTCATCAGAGAGTGTTATCACCAGGGCCGAATAGAATTCACTGACTCTGTAACTGAGGAGGACTTGAGGCTAGAGTTTGAAGCTGTCCATTTCGTTTCTAACGGATCCTTCTATGGGTTCGCAGATCCTTCTGGGTGCGTAGACTCACATAAGTCGGTACACCTCCTCTCATCCCACCATAGAAAGAAGAAACTTGACGTCCGTTTAATACCCGGCCTGGTCCCTGAACACGTTAAGAACGAAACTGCGCGAGCTATCGAACCTGAACTTTCCGCGCGAATAACGCGTCTCCAGAGACTCATTGATGCAGGAATCATCGACGGTGATACGTCTTTGATAGGTGCGCCTTCACATTGTTGCTACTTGCTGGTATTCTGACCAACTATAACATATCTTTATAGACGAACCACCCCGTACTACATGTACATTCGAAGTACATGGTCAAATTGGTGCATCAGGCATTCCTGAGCATCTAATGCACGAGTTGGAGAGCGAGACCCAGCATCCGACAGGTATCACTACCGTCAAACCACCCGATCTCAACCTCAACCTCGTCCTGATCAGCAAAAACTGCGGCATACTCCTTGAAATAACCAATACGGAAGGCATAAGGTGAGCAGTGTATGCCCCACTACCCTGCTCCTATCTCAAACACCCAAGGTCTAGACACTTCGACCGCAAGATCACATCCTATGCCGGAATTGCAGCATTCGTTTACTTGGCCATGCTCATTGTACTTACACGCCAAATGACTCGTAGTCGGACACCAGTCGGTCTCAGCCGAGCTTCGCGTTGGACATTTTTCAGCCAGTCGGTCGTCGACTCGATATCATTCGCAGCTCACATCACAGTTGCTGTTGTTGTCCAAGGTAGACCGTCCATGTCACTAATCGCGCCGTCATTTTTGGCTGGAGTTGTGTTCTTCTATGAGGCGGTGAATATATTTTCCTATGGACATTACATGTTCTTAACTAACATGTACTTCCTAGCAATTCTCCGTTTTAGTACATCATGTTCAAGCCTCTGAGGAGCCACGTCCGTCTCCAGCTCCAATTCCAACCCCGGCCCCTGCAGTCAATGCTGCTACCCTACCGACTGCAGCCCCGACGGCACCTGTTCCCACGCCCAATCCTTCCGTGTTGCGTGCCTTCTTTGAGCATGTCCGTGCCGATCCCTCTGCCAGACTCTGTAATTACATTTCCTAGTCATTTCTTCACTTGCTGAAGCTTGCACACAGGGGCGGGTTTATTCTTATTCCTCACCTTCCTCGTCCGCGTCATCTTGTCACCCATGCTCTCTTACCTTATCCTGGGAGGGTTGTATTCCACGGTATGGCTGCCGCAGATTGTTCGTTCTGTTACGAAAGGGAGGAGCAGCGGATTTTCCACGGAGTATATTGTTGTCACAACGGTATGCCGGTTGTATTTCGTTCTTTGTATGTTGCGCCGCTCTTTCTCCGCCTGTTATCACTGAGGAAGTAACTCTAGACTTCCTCGTCTGGCCGAATAACGTTTTGGATGTGGAACCACGACGTACGTATACTCCTGTTGTCATCATAACTAAGCGCTCCGTTCTCACCAATGACAATCAGCATGGGCATACTTCCTCGCCCTATTCGTCATCGCTCAGGCTGGGATACTCCTTCTCCAAGAACATCTCGGCCCAGCATTCTTCCTACCCAGGACATACGCCGTTCAGTCATACGACTACCACCCACCAATATCCACCCTCATCGACGCTGAATCCCCTGCGCACACTTTGGGTGATTGCGTCATTTGCATGGAGGTGATAGACATCGAGCATCGGCGAGAGTCTGAGAAAGGAAAAGGAGAGGAAAGTACTGGTGGGAGGAGGAGTTCTGGGATCTTCTCGCAGGCAGCTGCGAGGAAAGGGTATAGTGTTGCGCCTTGCCATCATATCTTTGTGAGAATCCCTTCCCTTTCTATCACTCACAATTTCTCACTGCCGTACTCTTTATAGCACACGGAATGTCTTCAACGGGTATGCGGCCATTTATTTCCTTTTGTTGTTAGGCAGCGCTGACGTCTATGCCTCATTTTCCGTAGTGGTTGGATTTGAAGGTAACATGCAATCAAATCACTATGTCGTCAATATTCTTAACACCCTTGCTTTGCAGAACATATGTCCTCAATGCCGTAGACCCTTACCACCCTTATAGAGGTGGTCTGAATTCGCTTCTCGTTGCAAAAGCTGTCTGTATTCCTAGTTATCGCTCACCTTGCCAGTATCTACCTTATCATAGCACCTTGTACTTTTAGAGTAATGGAGCCCATCTTAACAATAAACTATACCCCTCCACAGTGAAATGAATGCGGCCTAAACGTTTAAACCCTTGATATAATACCGAATCGGATACAAAACGTGAAGATAGAAATGTGCAAATTGTATAGTAATAGCCCAACGACACCCATCGCTCAGTGACACTCGACTTTAACGCTCTTCACCACCGCCTTGATGGGGCTCGGCGCTTTGTCCCAGTCAATTGGACCCCCAGCCCAAGCAGACGTTCCTGAAGGTGCACTGGCATCCCAAATTCCCATTTGAATCCTGGAGTTATGCGTGGGGTAGTGCAGGTTCCCGTCGATCCTGGTGTCCTCTATTCTCCAAATCAGCACGGGTGTTTCCCTAGCACGGTTGCTAAGACGAACCTTTGTTCATAGTCTTAACGTCCTTCCCATCCAGACTCCAGACAATCTTGTTTTCCCTCCAGTCAATGGTATATTTATGCACGTCTGTGATATCGTTGACGGGCTGGATAGAGCTGAGTCTGCCGTAGTACGGGGACTTATCCTCGGGTTGAGGGACAAAGACGTTGGTTTGGAAATTGTTTGGGTCAGAACCGAGGATTTCAATGTCGATTTCGTCTTGCGATGGGTCTGTAATATAATGAGAACAAATTTAAGTATCAACAATCCTGGAGCTCTCCCACCTCCGATGGTGATCATGGCGGTTACAACGCCTGGGACGTTGGGCGCAGAAACCTCGAATGTGACCTTTCCATATCTAGAGCACATATCGCTGAGTTTAATATAGCGTAGAGAAATCAAAGCCTACATGAAAGTCGATGTGGAATTGACTGTCGCGCCCTCGCCTGTCTTGTCATTCACATTCTCGCCCGAGTCGTAATGCACGCTTCCCTCTGGCTTATAGAGATAAAGCTCGAGGCCATCGGGCGTAATAGAATAGGAGTTTTGCGGACTGATAGCCATGTAGCGAGAAGCAATGTCAGGCTGTGGTGTAGAGCCAAATACAGTATAGGATGGCTCGCATTGAGCAGACACGCCAATGAAGGCAGAAGAGAGTAGGAACAAAAACGTGTAGAGCGACGAGGACATCTTAGCGAGTAGAGTAAAATGACCTACACCGTGGTTCAAGTTCAAGAACTGTTCGTTGGCAACAAAAAAAATCAAGATTCACTCTAGAAGTCAGACCGCGCCACAATGCATGTGACCGTGAACGAATTATAAAAATTACTGTGGCGTACGTGGGGAATAGTGTCGACGGGTTGTGCTGGGTCGGGAGGATGTATATGTGATGGGTCTTTGGCCTTGCCCACCTTTGGCTTGTCAAGAACTATTTTTTCTCGTCGTTCCCTCATCTCTCTCCACCGGTTAGCCTGCTCTATGATTGCGCTCTCTCTAACCTTCTCTGGCACCTTYTCTTTCCTCCTGTACGACATCCTACGCTGTGCAATCTGAGATGCATCCTTGGCAGATTTGCCCATCATCATGAGGTTTCGGGAGAGTGTCCGCATCCTGTCCAGCTCCATTGTCTGTGGAATCTGGTAGGCTTCGCTGACAAACTTGACATACTCTTCCTTCTCCTTCGCTGCCATATCTTCGAGTCGATGAGGATAGTAGAAGGGGTCTACGAGACCAACCACCGCACGTTTGTGTCCTCGCTCAACTGCGGTACGGATGTATGTGGTATCGACACCGTACATGGACTTCAAGTAAGAACGAATGTCGGTTTTAGTGACGGAAAGTGGAATGTAGAACGTGGCTTCATAAGGGTTATATGGTTCCCCTGGTGGCGTATGGTTCCGGTACAAAAGTGAAAATGATGTTGGGGAGGTAGATAGGTTTGCCAACAACCTGTACTTCCCTCTTTCCGTCCTTGCCCTGCACTGTACGGATACCCCGAATCCGGGTCCGCCTCCGGTTCATTGTCCTCAGCCAAAGTTTCTCTGACAATGGCTGCCCGGCCTCATCTACAGGGAGCTGCTCCAATGCTTTTAGCCGGTCATAGTTGGCCTGTTCTGACGGTGACAAGCCAGCCTGCGACGCGTCGGTACGGTTGGGAACAGGAAATTTGCCATATTTCTTTTCCCTGCGGAGTCTGACTTGGGTCGGTGCAGAGGATGTTCGAGCAGAAAGCCTAGTTGGCATCCGCGGAGGCTTCGTTCCGTAGAACCGACGAGCAATGACCCCAAACATGACGGTTGGCGGGAGAGTGAAACTTTTGTCACACCTCACATTCGTGACGGAAGTTCCGCCCCGGGCCGCCGGTCATGGAGTTAGTGACCACCATCTATAGTACAACTCGGTCGAAATATTGCAATAGACTCGTATGCGACACAACATGCCTGTGGAACCGATGCATTGATTTCACTGGATCAGAACTGCTTGTTAATAGATTGGAATTTCCCCCTCTCGTACTACAACTTCAATCCCTTGCTGATACACTGGTACTTTTAGTACTTCTTCTCAAAGTTGTGCAAGACGGAGTATACATACAACGACCGGATACTGATAATCCCCGATATGGAGGCGATTAAATGCATGTATTAAGCGACCTATCGACCGCCACTGCAAGGGATGTCTAGTTGTGGCTCTTGCAACTCGGATCTAGAAGTATAACATACTAAACAAATTGATCCCAGGACCCATTTGACCAGTCTGCTCCATGCAAATTGCACCCGTTCTCGTCGTCTGAACATCTAATTCCCTCCTTGGGCTCGGTTTCCCTCCCTCCGTGGCCACTAGACCTAGATGACTATCGTTCTCCATGCACATACTCTCTACGATTTCGTATAAATAAGACTGTTGCTTCACTTCTAATTCTCATTCTTTYGACATGTMTGTTAGCATCGCTTTACAAAGTCTCGCTGCCCTCAGCATTCTCCTTCTTCTGCTCGTCCGGTTGTGGCTATGGAGGGATAGGGCATTAATCAGAGGCCCTGCCAGTCCGTCATGGCTTCTTGGTTCGTATGTCTACTCTATACTGTGGTTGAGCGTCTGATATACGGTAACAGGTCACCAGCAACTCATCCGACAGGAACGAGAAACGGGCCTCCTAGAGACCACCTGGTTCAATAAATACGGAAGCACACTCAAAATTTGTGGCTGCTATAGCGTCCGTCTTTATATTGCATCCTCCCTTGTTTTCGTCTTACCCGCCCCATCTATCAATAGGAACCAGTMATATACACCCGCGATCCCAAAGCCCTGCAACATATCTACCAATTATCTGCTCCCTACGCATATCCGAAGCCCCCAGACTTCGAGCAAATTCAGAAAGAGGTATTTGGGCATGGGTTGCTGTGGGCGAATGAGAAAGAGGTGCATAGRAGACAGAGGAAAGTCATGCTGSCCGCATTYAGCTTTGGTCACTTGAAGATGTTCCAAKGTGTTTTCGGGGTGGNCAAACAAGGTAAGTGTCGGTGGCTGNNGAAACGAGAAGGAAGCTAAACAGACATAACAGTTGAGCCAGAAATGGATTGAAGAAATCRCTAAGAATACTGYAGTGGACAGCRATAGCACRACAGTGAATWTGTCTGATTGGATGTCCAAGTTGACGCTTGATATCATCGGGGAAAGTAAGTCTTCTCTCTTTCCGTTCCTTAGCAGTATGTTATTCTGACAATATATCATCCTTAGCTGCTTTTGAATATAAATTCAATGCACTCGAAGGCGGCGATAGTGATTTATTCGTCGCTATAAAGCGACTTCTGTACGTTTTCTTAGCCCTCTCGCCTCAGAAGTGTAACTCATGAAATACTAGAACTGAGGGCGCTTTCCCAACCATACATGGATTGCTCTATCGAGCTCTCTGGCGGCACCTCCCATCTCCGCTCCTCGCTGCTTTAAAACTCCTCCCTCTGAGAGAAACGAGGCGAATGCAGAAGTTCTCCGATGTCGCTACCAAAGTCGGAAGAGACATATTGAGCAAGAGAACCGTCATAGACGAGAGTGACAATGATGGTAAGAAGAATGTATTGAGCATGTTGATTCGCTCGAATCTATCAGAGGATCCGAAGAGGAGGTTGGATGACGGGGAGGTTATTGCTCAGCTAACGTACATCCCCACCCTCCTTAACTTGACTCTATCTAATTATCTATCTGGTGTGCAGCACTTTACTTTTTGCCGGCCACGATACAACTGCTTCCACCATGGTATGGATGCTTTGGGAACTGTGCAGAAATCAAGAATATCAACGTCGAATCAGAGAAGAAGTCGCGGCGAAGACGCCAGGCTACGAATGGACACCCGCGGATTACGACTCTTTAATATACCTGAATGCTGCTATCAAGGTATTTTCCATATACACGACAGCTCCATATAGTGTTTACTGGACCTATCTTCTAGGAAACACTTCGATTCCATCCCATTGTTCCTACACTCACACGTCAATCCACCCAGGATGATATTATCCCTTTATCAGAACCTATCATCTTAGGCAATGGTATTGCAGTTTCTGAGATTCACGTTTCGAAAGGACAATGCATTACAACCTCAATTAGTGGATACAATAGGTACGTCTTGTGATTTCATCCTTCCTCCTTCTGAGTCGCGATCGGTCGAAGATTACCCTCTCTATGGGGTAAAGACGCACATACATGGAATCCGTACCGATGGATAGGGCGCTCTCACAGTCTGGACCATCAAGTCTCCCTCGGGATGACATCGAATTTGTAAGTGTTTCGTTCCAGTTGACGAGAAAAGCTCTTGTTTAATCCGATCCTTCAGAATGACTTTCAGTGAGTGTTATAACGTTTACATATAACAGTGTGTTGTTTAACAGTTGTAGGTGCTGGAGTGAAAGGATGTATAGGGTAACAATCACTAGCTACCTCTGCCACAATGAACATAATACTGACCACCTCTTTTCAAGATGGCGCTTCTCGTATGCATTTCCCTACCTCCCTTCTGCTCCTTTTCAGTTCCATTCCTTCTAGGATAATGGAGATTCAAGCAATCATTACAGAGCTCCTCCAAGTTTTCGAATTTACGCTACCAAATGATGGCATAGAGATTTTGCGGGTCCCAGCAGGGGTGATGGTACCGATGGTAAAAGATCAGTTAGAAGAAGGTGTTCAGATGCCTCTTGTAGTCTCTTTGGTAGATAGAAACTAGTTGGGAAGTTACCAATTACATACATTGACTATTCTCCTCAAGAATTGACGCCGCTGACTATCAGTTGTACCCGGTTCCAGACATCGGAATTCGGGCCGGCGGACTTTGGTTCAAGTTGATGGGTGCAAATCCCTAACACGTGCTGGATACGACTTGACTTGACACTCTCACTTTCAACCACCTCCCCGGCCTTGTCTCAACAAATACTCAAAGCATTTCCCCTTAATCTTATCGAAGAAAGGGTTAACCATCATGAATAGGTTCTACAGCGATGTTGGACCATCTATACCCCGAGTGCCTCTTGACTTCTTTTTCAACTCTGTGCTCCCTGAAGTCCCTGCCGAAGATATAGAGAGAATAATTGAACAATTAAAGAAGAACACGGTTAAAGGAGGAGGTCGCGGGACTAGCAAAACCAAAGTGATGACCGCTGATGGCAAGTGGGGGCTTTTCAAAAAGGATCCCGCAGCTACGAAGCTCTCCGAAAATAAGGCTTTCAAGCACATCCAAACACTTTGCGCGGATATTATCAGGGCTACCGAAGAAGTGTTTCCAGACCGGAAAGCCATAATTTACATTCAGTCACGCCCTACCAAATCTCTCGTGTCAGAGAAGCAACAATCGTCAGCCCAATTCGACTTGGAGATGGTACTCAAAGAGACTACGGCATTGCCTTCTGAGGCAGATGTCACGGATGGGAACGTCTTCATTTGCGACGTGCCATGCATTGGGCATTTCAAGCTGAGACCTCCTCCAGGAGAACTGGTAGACAATGGCAGAGAAGAGTACGAGGATCAACAGGAAGATTACAACGACAGCGACGATACTCCAAGAACTCGTCAATGGGCGGAAGATAACGAATGGGGTTCCATTCGTGCTCGAGAGAAGGCGATGAAACGGAAGATCTATGATGTCAATGATGTGCGTCTTATGTTACCTCAGATATAATATATCCTAAATCTAGGACTGTCTAGAATAACGAGAAGATCCTCGACGGGGCAGCACAAATTATGGCTGAAGATATCTGTCGGCGCTTCGTGTTTAGCATCAGCATTGAGAGCACGTCCACCCGCCTCTGGTTTCATTCGCGGTCTGTTGTGATGGTCTCGAAACGATTCAATTTCCGCAAGGTTCGTGCATCATATCTTTGAAAATTTTGTTACGGTAACCATTATCCCAATTTCGTCAGGATCCCAAGCCCTTCATTCATTTCATTGTTGCGATTGCCTTTGCTAGCAAGGTGGAATTAGGTTATGACACGACCATAAGGCGCTTCCACGACGATAACAAACATATTTCGTATGAAATTACTGTTGCTGATGTTGTTTATCGTGTCGTCCGATGGATCCACGGCATCGGCGCAGACAAGACCGTCGGAAGAACAACGCGAGTACTCGAAGTACTCGATCCGCAGGGAAATCGATATGCACTGAAGGATGTGTGGATAGACGCGGATGCTCAGACTGAGCTCCAAATCCAGGAAGCCATCTTTAGTCAAGTCGGTCGGGTCAACAAGGTCCAACTCCCATCGGACTGGAAGAAGTATTTTATGACCATTGTAGCTGATGAGATCGTGAAGATAGGCGGGAGGGAGGATCATGGTCAGGACCTGATCGTGCGTGGCCATGAACTGGAGGATGGCTGCCCACAGGAGACTCTACAAGTGAACATGGACAACTTTCCTTATTCAGAGTATCCCATTTTTGTTACTGCTAGTGATGTTCGGCATTTTGAGCCAATCGGTGGGCAAGCAGTCCCCCCTATTGTACGCCAGGTGCTGCGGCGATACGGTCCAAAGAAGCACTACCGTGTTGTTTTCAAGGAAGTCGGGGAACGATTAGACCGACTTACGGACCATCGACTGCTGTTTGAAGGACTCCTGGATGTTCTATGTGGTTCGCACCTTGTTCTGTTGCTTTTCCCCCCATTTAAAGTGACTATTGTTTAGGCCTGCGGATTCTGTACAGTGCTGGATATGTTCATCGCGACATTAGTATCGGTAACCTCCTCCGTTGTGAAGTTGGGACTGACCAGTTTGTGTGCAAGATCTGTGACCTCGAATATGCAAAAGTATACCAGCCTTTCGCCTTCTGCGGACAGAATGATTTTTCACGATACGTCAAAACTGTGCGTTTGTCTATCTTCCTTTCGTCATGTTCTGTGTTGGGTGACCTTTCTTGCTCCAGGGTACCCCTGCATTCATGGCTGTGGAGATTCAACGCACGGAATATAGATATTATCGCCATCCCTCAGCTGCATCGGACATCGACTCAATTGATGAAGATTCCACCCTAGAACAGAGGTATGCCCTTGTCGCTGCCTCCCTGGAGTCGTCGGATGACGGCCAGAACATCGAATCCCATGGGCAATTCAACTCCGACTACACGCTCGCTAACATCAATTACAACTACCTGCATGACCTCGAGGCAGTCTGGTGGATAGCCATCTATTGCCTACTCTGCTATACTCCGTTTTCGTGGCCGACATCGTCTTCTATAAACACACACCTCAACTTTGTCAACAGCTTATTTCCTTATAATGCCTCTGGCTCCGACGCTCGTTCGGATTTCTTTTGGGACCATAGATATTCAAAGGCGCTGATGAAGACCAGGCTGATTGCGCCAGACTACAAGGCTATCGTGAAGCCTGTAATGAGAGCCAAGGCTGCGCTCATATCTGCCTATCGCACTTTCGAGAAAGACATGCAAGCGTACATCGACACTGAAGAACTGGTCAAACTACATGGTTATTTAGAGGGGTTCTTTCGCGAGGCGCAACTTGCTGCTAAACCCGGAGTGCATCGGATTGAACAATCTCAAGGACAGAAACGGTCGTTCGATAAACATCAACAAGACGCGCAGGAGAATGAGGCGGATGGGGAAAAGGAGAAGGACGACGACAGGAAACAGCCAGTGCCAGAGCAAACAGGGACAGATGAACCTCAGAATCATAAACGTCGCCGGACCACTGAAACTACTGCCAAGCCAAAGGTGACAAAGCCGGTTCCGTCCCTTCCTCGTCGACGTCGTCCTCTGCCCCCCGCGAGTGGACGGAAACTTCGCAGCGGGAAAGTGTCGTAGAGTAAAGTTCAATACATAAAATGTATTTTCCAAGTTTATATATATTTTATAATTTTCCGAACTAATCCTTCTACTGGGTTCTGATAATGCCGAAATATTTGGGGGCTAAGCAGCCTCCTTGATATCATGCACATCTAAGGTATAGGAGTGGCGTTGAAAAAATCCGACGTATTGGAGAAATGAACGCGACGGGTAAACTCTATCACTTACAGGTATTAGGGGAACTCAATCGAGTGGAATTTCGCGCCTGGGTCTGAACGAAGCCAGAAACGTCGCAGTATGCTGGTTCTCAAATTCAACCCAATCTGTGTCTTTAAAAGTACACTCTCAGGACAACAACCAGCAACGATGCCACAGGATGGCACAGACTGTGCCCCGGTCCCGATGAACCGAGTGAAATCATTTCGGTATCACGAGCACGTGCTGGATCCAACAAACCTGAAGTTCTACTGTGACGACCACACCCTTTGAGCGCGATACTGTCTCGATCCAGAATCAACCACGCGAAGATGGACGACACGTATCTCGAAGAAATCAACCACTCCACGATCCCTCGCGTACCCCTCGAGTTCTTCTTCAATTCTGTTCTCCCCGGGGTTCCCACCGACGAAATCGAGAGGGTGTTGGCCAGGTTGAAGATGAAAAAGATGAAAATACCTCATAGCCGAAAACAGGCAAATTTAATAACCCCCGATGGTCACTGGGGAATGTGTATGAAAGACGTTGCGATTGTGGACAAGGAAGACGCTGCATTGATGCCCCTCGAAAAAGTATACACGTCTATCATCGAGGCTATCGAAAAGGAATTTCCTGGTCGGAAATCAACGGTTCAGATTCAAGCACGGCTCAGCACGCGCTCTTCATCAGGGGTGGAATTCGAAGGAGTACTCCAGCATAGGCAATCCGAAAAGCCCTCCGAGAGGAATCTCTCGCCTGTTGCGCATTCCAAGAGTGTTCTAAATATACGGCTCAATTCGACCCCACCTCCTTGGGATGGTGGCAAAAATGAAGCGCATATGCAAAGAGTCCAGGGAGTGGAAGATGAGGATATTCACATACTCGAAGGCCAAGTGCAGTCTCTCAACTATGTAAGTCTTTTTCCTATCCTCCCAATTTACCCTAACCTCAATTCACTTCAGAGTAACCAAAGTATCGTCAGTCGGGCTGCTCATATCCTGAAAACAGATCTATCCCGCCGTTTCACGTTCAGTCTTAGCATTGAGAATACGTCCGCCCGTCTATGGTTTCATTCTCGCTCATTAGTGATGGTCACAGAGCGTTTTGATTTCAAGGAGGTATGTATATGTTGCACATCGTATTCGTCCTTCTTTTACCTTACTCGCATTTCGTTCTTTACTAGGACAGTGTTTCTTTTACTCGGTTCGTTGCAGCGCTTGCCTTTGCTTCTGACGAGGACTTGGGACACGATCCGAATATTGTATGTTTCTTCGATGGGAGTAACGACGTTCAGTACAAGATTGTAGTCGACGGTATCTGCTATCGGACGATTCGATTGCTTAGCCCACCCCTGAATTCAAAAATTATTAGTCGAGCTACACGCGTATACGAAGTGGTTCTTGACAACGACCTCGACGGGAAACATTTCGCCCTCAAGGATGTCTGGATAGATGAATTTGCCCAAACCGAAGACGAAATCCAGGCTGCTATATTCA
>LBLO01000684.1:0-18344 GCA_004354395.1 Chondrostereum purpureum | reverse complement strand
TAAATAGTGAGCTAAGGACAACAGAAGGATTATGGGAAGGATACGGGTATCACGGGCTGTACACTTGTGTTTGTACTTAGTTACGCACAGAAACATCCTAATCGGGAACATTCTTGAAGTTGGGGACCTTGAGTAGCAAGGTAATCACGCTCACTTAATCGCTTACACCATCATGTCGGCGTTGCCTGTAGAGCTCGTCCGCGCCAGCGTTGTCCTCCTCTTCGAAGACAATCTTCCTCGACCACCACCTATCGAGGGTACTACAAAAGTGCCATGGAGCATATACGCGGCGCTTTCTGTGGCGTCCAAGATGCTTCGTGCAGTTGTGCTTGAAGAATGGTTCCAGGAACTATACGTTGAATCCGAARAAGATATAGAGATCGCGCTACAATTATTCCCCCAGATTGGAACTCATTGGACAAAGTGCGCTTTAGTTCATTACTTGACTAGACTTTATTCCTGATTGAAACGATCAGACGTCTCCATTGCGTTCAAACAGTTGGTGAAATGATAAGTGGCTTCAATACAACCGACGCTCTATACGAACCCACATTTTGGCATATCGACCATTTAACCAAAGTCAAGACTCTAAGATACGACTGGATGCACAACTCCATTGCTGGGCCCGTACAATCCCATTTCTTTGACTGGCCGAACGTCACCGCGAGGTTTCCATTCTCTGAGGAAGGGGCAGCACGAATCATAGACCTAGACGTGAGATGGCTGAAATGGCCTTCTCCCGTACTAATGATGTCTCTCGCTATCACATTTCCGCAGCTTTCCATCCTCCGATTGACACAGAGTAGCATATGGTGTGATCTTTGCAACACTTGCATTCAACCCAAATTCCGAGAAACCCCAGTAGATATAGTCTATAATGGAGGAATTGGTTTGCCAGTGAGTGTGGTGTCTTCCTGATGCTCTTCTACGTGTCAGTGACACTCCTCTCAGCTTCGATATCACTGCGCGTTGAGATCACTAGAGAAGCTTGAGGAAGTGTACCTGCATGTTCCAGATGTACGTGGAGGCTCTACAACTATCGGCCCAACAGAAGAAGAAAACCAGCATATTTGGACTGGCGAATGCGACAGTTGCATGCGTATATTATATGAAGACCTAACATTCTGCCAGGGCCGGAAGGAGAGGAAGACAAACGTAGTCGGTCAATCCGAGGTCTCTCCACCTTCTCTGCAGACGGTGATCTGGAGTTTTTGGCCTGACTCCGCTGAAGAAGATTTCGCAGCTGTAGATTATGATGAGGACACCTCGCCTGAAGACAGTGAATCGAACGAATAAACATTCGCAAGGACATCAAACCCCTGCGCCTCAACCCTGGTGAAGGCTGGGTGAAGATTCGGGCGTAGAAGTCTATCARGCCCGTGTCATTACGCCGACAACTGCCCARCWCTCCTTTGCCACGAGATCGAGGAACATCCGTTCCGGTGACCGTCACCATGCGATCGCGTGGATCCGCCTAATTTGTTGAATCTTCGGAGTCCGTACGCATCTATAAAAGACGCGTCACTTGCCCTGACTTCCTTCCTTCCAACATCCATCCGCCCACATTCATTCATTATGGTCTCGTTCACAATCCTTGGCGGTGGCTACGACAGCTTTGTTGCTGCCTACCTCTTTAGCTCAGAAGCAGGTAGCTTGTCGCTCACAAGCCAGTCCCCCACTGGTGTCAACCCTTCGTGGCTCACCTTTGCTGCAAACAACCGTAGTGTGCTGTAGTCAGTTGCCAAATCAATATCATTACACAGTAACCATATGCTTAATTTTTCGCGTCTAGTGCCGTGAATGAGTTGGATGATGGTGCTGTCCAATCCTTCACCGTCTCTCCCGATGGCGTTCTTTCAACCGCTATCGACACTGTGTCATCGGGTGGAGCGGCTCCAGCTTACGCTGTCTCCCTTTCCACCGGGGACGTTGCTGTAGCAAACTACAATGGCGCGACAGCTCGAATCATTCCTGTCTCTGATTCTTTGGTCCAATTCGATGAATCCGCGGGGACAATTTCTTTCCCTGTTCCAGAGGGAGGTGTCTCCCACCCTCATATGGCTTATGAAATTGGTGATGAATTACTGATCCCTGATTTGGTAAGTTCCACATCGAACACACGGAGGGAGAAGGGGTTCTGATAGTTTACAGGGAGCCGATACAATCTGGCGCTTGTCGCAGTGCTCACCTGGACACTGGGACATCACGGGAGACATACCTCAGCCTGCTGGAAGTGGACCTAGGCACATCCAAGTCAATGGTATGTCGTTGAACCTTCGATCTTCGTATTCGTTCGTTTAAACTCTGCGTAGATGGCTACATCTACACCTTGCATGAGCTCTCTTCAACTCTGGGCATCCAACGTATCCCCGACGGTCCCAACGGAACGTCCACCATTCTTTCCACTGTGTCTATCATACCAGAAAATCCACCCGTGAATTCTACATTCGGCGCAGCTGAAATCCTCATCCCGGCAACCTCTGAGAAATACCCAACCTCTTACATCTACGTTTCGAATAGAAATATTGGCCAAGTTGACCCGGAGGGAAAGGGAGATACCATTGCCATCTTCGAACACGTTAATAAGGGACAGCCGGATGAGGGTCTGCAACTTGTGAATCAGTTCTATACCGGCCTCGAGCAAGTTAGAGGAATGGAGTTCGGTGCACCGTGCGAGGGTGGGGAGGACTACCTCGTTGCTGCCGGTGTCGCTGGTACGGGAGGTGTTGCTGTMTTCCAGAGGACAGAGGAAGGGAGGAACTTCGTTGAGGTGGCAAGGAATACAGAAATCGCGACTAGGACATCATTCGCATGGGTTTGCTAGACTGTTCTAGTTCATTTGATTGAAGATATGTTGATACAAAAATGAACGATTTTACTTGTGAACGACGACTGTCAAACTAACTGCGACCAAGACAACCAAGGCAATCAAGAAAGATTACTTAGTGGATACCACAGAGGAAATGCTCTATGGTTATGCATCTGTGTTGTCAGTTCCGGTAAGCAGAGCGAGTACATCTGTGGAACGGGGCTGGACGTTGCATTGGAATGGAACATGTCGGCTATGAAAGTTGCATTAGGGTCAGAAACAGGTAGAACTTGGTGGGCCTATGCCACTTGCCATATGGTCCCTGGTAAAAGACCTTCTTCTGGGAGGATAGGCTTTCCGTCTTTCTCGATCGGCATGATATCAAAAGTGGTCAATGTCGCACAACACACTAGGAACATCGACTGTTCGGCCAGCAAACGACCTTGAATAGTATGAGCCAATGGCAATAAGCGTCAAGGTATGGCTGTGTCACAACATACCGGGACATTTCCTGGATGTGATGATAATGGTAAATGAGGGGGCAATAGAACTACAGCTGGAACTTGACTGGAACCGACCTTCTTCCAAAACCGAAAGCAATGATACGAGGATCATATTCAGGACTTTNCCCTCTCGTGGCAAAANTCGTTCAGGATTGAAGACCATTGGATTCTCAAACATGTTTGGATCACGGACCATGTTCCTAATCAACTAGTCAGCGACGTTAAACTTCCCAAGAAGGACGAGATCGTACCACATATTAGGAACCACGGTTGATTCTTTAGGAATTATGAATCCGTTGTAAATTGTATCCTCCGAGGCCTTTCGTGGAATCCCTAAAAACAGTTCATCTGTTGTGTTTCCAACCTGAACGTTAGACGAGATATGTCATACCGGTGGGCCCAGGAAGATGAAATCGAAACAATTCCTTGAGTAAAGCATCTATGTAAGGCAGTCGTTCTTGGTCAGAGAATGTTGGTAAACGATCGAAACCAACTACTGAGTCGATCTCCTGTTGAGCTTTGGCTTGAATTTCCGGATAGAGCGTCATAGCCCGAAAGAATGTGGAGACCATGATCGCAGTCTAGAAACCGTTGTCAGTCTATTCAACTTGCTTAACATTTACCCCATTACCGTATCGGAGGCGCCTGTTCAAAGTGTGTCAGAAGTGGCTCCCATCCAAAAAAAATCATTTACCTAAGAACATGGCTCCGGCAAGATACTTCGTAAAATCCTCTGAATGTTGTCCAGAATTGAGAAGTCTCGACACAAGGGAGTCCTGAGCGCCCNTTCAGACTGCAAGATAGATTTGGTTATGCTGTGGGTAGCAAGTGCAGATAAAATCCCACCATTTGCTGTTTTGCATAGGCCAAAGGTCCGTCAACCAGTTGTTGAACGAGAGCATTCCCTCGGGCCACAAACGACTGGAAGCCTGCACCTGGCATCCAACCCGGCACATGTCGCACTGTCCCAGTGATGTTCTTAGTGCTTCATCAAGGATAATCAACAAGAAAGATATGCACGAATCGGGATCTGGTTAGCCCAGAACGCTCCTGGAATGCCAGCAACACTTAGATTCTCAGCCGCATGCCCAGCAATAGTCACAATAGGATCGTTTGCCAACTCTGGCACATATCCATAAGTCGTTCCAAGCACGACTGAGGCTGAAAATCTACAAAACGTTTGAGAGATCCAATCGTTCTTTGAGTGTTAACTCCCCTCACCGCTCTATATGATCATGGAGATGCTCGGGAATCTTCATGTACGCAAGTTGCTTCAAGAAATCAATCGTCGCATGGGTTTGCCAGGGCTGGTATTTCTTTAAAGAAACCAGCGTTCCGATTTCCTGGTGCAATGCTTTTCTAGCAGGGGTCCATTGTTCAGTCTTTGATTGCATTGAGAAGACTCTTCCCCAGCTCATGAGGTCGTGTAGCATGGTCGAGTGCGGGCGTGCTGTGTAGATAGAACCCTTCTTCTCTAGAAGGTCTGTAGCAGTACGGTATGAATTGAGGATGACTATCGTTTGACCGAGAATGGTGAGAGAAATCAAGTCTCCTGTATGGAAAGTCAGAGGCGGGGATTCAAACAATATCCAAACAAACCGTAGTCGGTAGCCCAGTCGGCAAATTTGATGTACTCGAACTGCGAGGGTAGGTCGAAAAGATTGCCGACGACGGGAAGACCCTTGGGACCAGGTGGCAACGGGAATTTCCCTCTGCGTTTATAGAGCAAGGATAGAGACAACACGAGAGCGCTAAAAGTGATAAGGAGCAAGGTATTCATGACAATGATATCGATGATGTGCCAGTGAAACCGAATTCAAGCTGGTCCTTATATAGTCGTGGTGTCTAGAAATCTAGGACGTCAACACCTTAGTAGCTCCCACACTATGTCACACAGATAAGCAACTATGTTATTGGGGTACCAATCGTGCAGTAAACGTCAGACTCGGAACTATACCAAGCTGGGACGTGAAGAAGGAACCTCKATATTCAAAGAGTGAATGCCACAGATCTAGGCAATGCATTGAACGAATGAATTGGCTGGAAAATGCACACAGCGTAAACGTCTGTATACGTGATTTGATATAGGATAGCTCGGAACACATGGAAGCCCTAGTAGGGACCCCGCTGGTAGGTGGAGAACCGGCAAAAAACATCCTCCATACGTGAGTTCAAAATGAGAGAGAGTTGGTGGTGTTGTTCTGGAGAATAAAAAATTCCCACGGTAGATCACGCTTACCCTGTGCGCCTCTTCTGGAAATGCCTATCTCTTCATTTGGCCCTTATGTAAATAGGTAGGAGCATATCTTGGATTTTTGACCTCTACCTACCTACCTACCTACCTACTTTTCGACTGTAAAATGTGTCGAATGATATATTTACAGTCCTGAGATGCACTTGGTAGTTGCATAGCCACAGCTTTTCAGTCCCACTTAGGGTGGTATTGCAGGGTAGTCTAAGTGCTAGTAGTGGGGTCCGAAAGCAGAAGGGGTAAGGATCAGGGTCAAGAGGTGTTAATATCTAAGTCATCCTGAAGCCGTCAATAGGGCAAAACGAATTCAGATCTGCATACTACTCAGCCCGAACCATTCCACAGTAATTCATGTGTCCCCATTGTGGCCGTTTCGCAGTATGCATTTGTAGAAAACATCAACTTCGGCTCGGGCTCCCGGTGCATACATAACGTGTGGAGTAGAACCGGTATTCTAACTGCGTTGGTCATGTCTATTCAAATGTAGGACGTCCTGTGGATTCCCAAGGGAATGAGGCTGAGGCTTTCTATTCCAAATGATTGCTTCGGTAGTAGGTAAACGCAATGTGTTATACTATACATAGGTGATACTTTTTATACAAGCGTAGCGCCCGCAATCCCATTACTTATTCCCAATTATTATCTCCCGCCTCCCTCAATCTTCTTTAGACAAATCGCGAGCGAAGTGGAAGAAGTCAACGTTTGATCCAGTCACGCCATACTTGTAGATCTAAGGAAGTGGCCGTCTGTCAGCAGCAGCCCTAAAAGCGGGCAGAACCGACTTACGAAATGTGAAGCCACCCAGCTTGAGAACAGTGCTCGTTGATAAGTCTCAGGCAGTCTCTCCAGAAGGGTGTCCAACCCGATCTCAGCCACAAGGGTCTTAGGAATGGCCTTCTTCATGACACCTCGTTTGCTGGCAACATCTTGGAATAGATCGCTTCCTTCGAGCTCGGCCTGCAGAGCGTTCAAAGTCGACGAGAGTTCATCCGAAATTGCGGTGCGGGTCTTGGCACCCTGCAGACGGGCATGCTCTTTCCAGATGCAGTGGAATTCCGCAGCGGCGTTCTCAATGATCTTGTTCTGCACATCCTTGACGTAAGACTTGTAGAACGCAGATGGCTGACCGTCCTTGAAGATCATGAGGTCCGTGTACTCCGATGTGGAAAGTGCAAGACCAGCAAGAACTTCGAGAGAAGATGAAGTGACACCACCTGAGTTCAACGCAGAATCAATACACTTCGGTTCTCCTCCGCATCTACGGCGGTGACTCACCCTTATTTGCACTGGAATCTTTGAACAAAATGACCTTCCTCTTCTCGAGGAACAGACGGGCTTGCTGTGTTAAGAACAGGTTTGCACCTTCGACAATATACTTGAAGTGGGGCTTGCCCTCAGCATCGATGAGAGCGGCAACATTGGAAATGTTGACTGCTTCCGGACTATACAATGCCAACACATGAGGCAAAGTTACGAACGAGCTCAGAAAGAAAGCACATACCGGCCACCGCAGGGCACCAATATGTCAGCTTTGAAGCGCAAGTGGGCACCGTTACGGAAGTCCGTGCCATCGGCAATGATCTCCCCAGCTAGACACAATGGTTTAGTAACCCAGTTTCACTTTCATCCAAAATGCGGGCTCACAAGGTAATTTCACGTCCCTGTCCTCGATCCTCACCAAGTATCCATCCTTGCCGAGCTTGCTCAAATCAAAGTTGTTCACCATGACCCTTAGCCTGGCCAATCGTCTCAGCTCCTCCCGATCAATACCAGCAGGGTCAGCCAACACGCCGCTTCCATCGATGACGGCGAYAGTGCGATCATTGGATAGCAAGATTTCATCTAAGGTTGCAAGACCTCAGAATAAGCTATAACGGACAAGGAAAGGAACTCACTGGATCCCAAATCTCCATCAGGACCTCCCGTCTGAACTTTCGTAACCCTCTCCTCCTTCAACCCAAGCTGTTTGTAAATGCCTACAATGTATTGGCGGATACTCAAGCTGGTCATGCCATATGTATCATGGGGAACACCACCCAGGGTCTCTGCGGACTTCCCGGTAGTGAATGACTTCCACCAAGTTTCGGCACCACGAGAACGAGCATGCACTATATTGTCAGTGAGCAAAAGCGCCTGCGAAAACGCCGGATGACAACATACGGGCAGCCCAATCCATCATGTCAGCAGTTCCCTCATCCGGGCCAAAGAATAGGATCTCGGGTTTGCCATAAAGGTCCACCAGAGGCTCCTTAATACCAGGGCTCTGGCCAGGGATGAGGAGATCGATGACAGCCTGTAGAAGCATCCCGTTACCATCGCGTTCATGCAAACGAGAGAACCAATCTTACGTCCACATATTTCTCGAAGCACAACCTCGGTGTTGCGCCCAAAGACGGAAGAATTGTACCCTTAGCACCACCTTCTGGGATATCCTTGTTCTTCAAAGATTGTGTTGCCGCAAGATTGTAGTTCTCATCAAAYAGCATGCGCTGGTTAATGGAATAGTTCCTACAGAGGACGAGGTCAGGAAAATACGCTACTCCGAAAAGAAAGAGATACGTACTCCCTGTTCCTCGAACGGACAATRCGAATACCACCACGAGCAACGTCGCGGAAACGAATGTGGAATCCACGGAACTCATTTCCAATGACGAAGAGCATGCCGAAAGGCTTGGTGGGATACTCAACTTCTGGCAGGAAGTCCGGCGCCATCCTGAAAGACAGTGCGACTTTGGTGGGTTGGTAGAAATTAGTCTTCAAGATGTGCCTGTAAAAAGCAAATGTAAGACATTTTAGGCCCTAAGGATCGTGGTATTGCGCGCACTTGTTGAAGATCAAGAAACTCTCTAGGACTTGCAGTTCATGTTTGTCAGAGACGGTGCGGCGTAACTTAGCGTAGAGGTCAACRTCGGAAAGTGGCTGAACGGTTTGCAGCCGTTGGTAGGAAAGGGTTGGCCTATGGGGGTTAAATCAATAAGGGTATACACCCTTGATCACAAGGACCCACATTAATTCGGAATCRGAGGGAGGATAATGAATCATCGCGAAGTTCACATAGAGAAGGGTAATCTACGGAAGATGAACATAATAAGCATTAATTTCTCCTTCAAAAACTRGTATGAACTTACGAGTTCAGGCCAAGCGCTGATAACCCGCTGGATGCTTTCCCGCGTGAAGGTCTCCTCACGGAATCGCCGTTTGATATTGTTCAACACTTCCGCGTGTGTGGAATCGTTTTCATTTAAGATATTACGAAGTTGAAGGTAGGAAGGCCCGAGACGGTTGCAGAAGTGTTGGGCGAAGATCCAGCCACAGTCTAGAATGATTTAGAGATATAACAATCGCAGTGTGGACGGCATAGCTTACAAGCATAAGTTGCTTCCTGAACGGCGTGGCCGCCTTCCTTGTCCAAGAAGAAAGGATTATCTGGTAGACAAAATAGCAACGATGCTTCTTTCTTGATCTAATCGGGATCATTATAAGCAAACACAAATTTCCACCAAGACAAACGGAGTATACCTGATAGATACTGTGCTCGATTGGAGGAGCATTTGAGTCAGGTAAAGGATTGAGATATAGGGAAACTATAGTGATTCCGTTTGAGAATTGTTCTGCGCAAGCAGTCATAAGTAATGGAAGAGAACATATACTCAAAACACGCGACGTACCGACATATTTTCTCGCAGAATAGAGCGAGTAGAAGTGGTAAAGGTTTGACAAGGCACTTCACATCCCGTCAACGAGCGAACTGAAGCTGAAGCAAATTATTAACTCACGAGAAGAATTTGGATGTTCCTCCCATCTTGTATCCGATCACCAACCTTCGTTCCCTGGTGCCTTCGACCTCAAAGACATCGATTACAGGACCATGCCGTTGCTCGACAGAGTTCATGACCTGGTGTAGAGTGAGGCGTAGGTTTTCATGATTGAGATATTAGTTTACCTTCTGATAAATCTCCAGTGTGTTTTCGGTAGCCTTGTCCAAGAAGACCTTATCCGATACACTGCGAATGTCAGTGTTCCCGGCTTCGTTCTTTGACGGAGGCGTGTTGGGGAAGACACATTTCGTGACGAAGTAGCAACGAAGCTGTTGGGAAGCGGTGGCTGAGATGGAACCCGCCGAACGGAAAGTTTCAAGACGGTAGGCGTTGTCTACACTGGACTTGTCGAGAAATTCAGTGTCGATCCTGTCTTCACAGTTTGCCCCGGGTCCATCTTTCGAAGTAACACCAGGAGGGCTTGTGTGGATAAACGTTGCTCTTCCAGCTTCTTCATCGATCTTTTCGAGATCGATTACAAGCGTGGAGGGATCATGTTTTGTATAAGCCAGGATTTTGGCACCAAACAGCGCGATTATGTGGTCACAGATCACCTACAAACGTCGTTAGCTTGTAGTAATGACATCGGGTATAATGTATATACAAACCTCGCGTTTCTCGGCCTGGAAGTATGTATCATCGATGCCCAAGTTGTTGTAGAACCATTCGACCTCGCCTGCAACGAGTTCCTTAGGGATGAAGCCTTTGGCAGTGACCTCTTGTTGCACTTGTACGCGCTGTTCTTCCTTGCCCTCGAAKATGGGTGTCGTATAACCAGGCTGGTTCTTAAGGGGCGCAGAGCGGCCTGGAACAGCAAGGGAAGACATTAGAAACGAGTTGGTGGTGCAGAACAGAGGGTGTCGTTTTTAGATTCATCTTCGAGCGCGTTCTGTCCTTTATATAGTGGTCAACACTAATTTAAAACTCGGGTCAGCTCCTCTGCACTGCCGCCATGCCGCTTTCAAACTCCGCGACAGGCGGCAATGCGGCTGTGTCTCCTCATTGAACATTCCATCTCATCATCACTCGCTATTGCCCGTAAAGCGCTCGCATATGGTATAGCATACGTACTATAATAGGTATCCTCGGGTGTTATTTTTGTCTCATTCCGTGCTGTACTCCATGCTTTATGAATTCACTTGACGGGTCTTTCCTGACATGAATGAAGACTACAATAGCTCGCCATAATGACGGACCTTACCCTATGTTGTTACCCCTTCATTCGCCAAGGTCTTCGGAGCTACCGTTCTGCCATTGGGSCCCATGGGATCCCCAACATTTCTATGTCGGGCAGCTACCCCCATGGTACGCCTGAGAGGCGGACCTCACAACTCTCACCCTGNCGTCAGGTGCTAGTTTCATACAAGTTTCATTACCTCTTGCAGGACCCCGAAAATCAACATTGACTCATTTCCGTCTATTTTCGAAGGTTATTTACGCTAGAAATTTGTCCGTCGTTGCTGCGTTGCGACTGGGGTGGTGGATCGTGATCATCTCCTGACCTTTGCGGGGCACATCCCTCGATCCGAACGTGTTCAGAATCAGCCTGGGCTTCGGATTTCACGCATGTGCCATCCCCCGTGTGATGTTTTCAGCCCGTTCGTGCAACCCTTGTTTGGTTGCCCACGTCCGAAGCAGTCCGACATACTCTTGCCCTTCACGATGGAACATCTACAGCTCCAAAGAAAAAAATCCTTCGGAGCTATTGCAGCACTATCCTTACTGCAGGGCTCGCTCTAACCGTTCAGCCAATGTTGAGCCCACTTCATGCATGTTTTGTCTTGTCATTAGCGTCTGCGCTACTACTGACGATCAGGGGAAATTGCCCTATGACTCATTTCGAGGTCCAAGCTAGACTCGCAGCGCCACACTCTAACATCCGTTTGCTCCGACTTCGCAGATCCCCCCGTATCAACAGATCCACGCAAACGCTGTTCTGGTGGGTATATCCAAATTTCTGGCCACTTCGACCAATCCTCGACCGCCATCAACTCTCTGAAATACAACAACCCCCGCTGTCCCAGCAACTCCTCCCGCAATGAGATACTCCTCACCACCGGGACACGCCGACCCAATTTCCATCGCTCTGATCTGGTCTATCCCAGTGAAGACCTGAGCGACAAGCTCAAGCTTCTCCTTCTCTCGAACGTGCTCAAAAATTGCAATGGAATCCCCAACACCACTGGGATCCTGGACGCCCACGTTCCTGTTAGACACGTAAATATACGGGAAGGGAAATTTATCAGTAGGAGACGGAATGAGGATTTCTGCAGCGGTGTACGACGAGTTGGGTGGACGGTTATCTGGTATGATGGATACCTCGTCGAGGATWGATGAAGTCCCGTTAGGACCAGCCGGCATCTCCTGAACCGTAAGCGTCGAAGATAGCTCGTGCAGTGTGTAGAGGTAGCCATCTACAGATGAGGTTAGCATCTCTCGTCTCATGACTACGGTCCGAATAACTACTTACCATGAGCCGCTATGTGTCTAGGACCACTTCCTACAGGCTGTGGAATCGATCCAGTGATTTTCCACTCTCCCCCCGGTTCATCTTCAGTTAACCTCCAAATTAAGTCATTTCCCTGCGGATTGCTTCTAGTAAGAAAACAAGATTCACGAGTACCTCCCCGATACTTACTAGGTCAGCGATTAGGACCTCCTTCTCATATTCTAGAACCATATGAGGATGCGAAACGGTGCTTGAGTTCCCGTGCTGAGGAAAGAAGATTGTCTGTGCGGACGTAGCGTCGAACACCACCGCCGAGTCGCTTGATACGGAGACAAATCCAGCGGTTCCGTCGTTGTAATTGGCACTAACGACTTGGCCGCTGCTCAAAGCGGCTACAAAGGCCGGGCGTGCTCCTCCAGACGAAATTGTGTCTATGGCTTCCGAGACCACTCCATCAGGCTGAACGACAAACGATTGAATTCTACCGTCTATATTTTGGTTTGTTGCACTGTCAATAACAGGCCACTGAATGTGAGATTCCCTCTTCTTCCTCAGCACCAAAATCAACTTGCTTACTAGAGAATACTTCTGTTTGTAGGATGGGAAGTGATCCATGATGAATTTGCTCCTGAGGGATACTTCCCTGTCAACGTCAAGCTCCCGTTGTCGGTCGAGAATAGGTATGCAGCGATGAACGTATCATATCCTCCCGCGAGGATGGTAAATGAGACCATCTTCAATTTAAACGCCGACTCATGAGTTCTTCTGTGCTTTTTATGCAGTTATTCTTGTCGTGTGATCGCGGATACCAGCGGAGAACACATCGTTCGGACCGTTCGGCACGACGAGAGAAAAACAGTGGACACCTGTGAGCCTCTATGCGCCCTCGGTGGCCAACTGACCCTGAACTGACCATCCATTTTTTGATGTCGGGCATTGATTGACTCCATATACCTTGTAATTATATTGTTCTCTTGTGACTTGGTCCAACAGTGTCGGCCCAACGTTAGGGCGGAAGATTTGGCTTCCAGGACCACATGCAGATGTGCTGGCTGACCCTGATACAATGGAAGAACCACGACCCCTTCAGGCAGGCAAGGAGCCCGAAACTCAACGTCGAGAGGGGCTCACGGGGACGCACATGAGAGCCACCAATATACTTGGACAAATCGGTAACACTCTGATGTTTTCCTATTGGAGTCTTTGAATCCGGTTTGCGTTGTCTGCTCCAAGCTTCACTCAGGCTCGCAATGACTTCCATGAGTAGGCAGGCCTCCGGAATCCACAGTACCCATCGGTAAGACAACGCCAGCCCCCCTCGTTTCCGACGAAGTATGCGCGACCCGCGCCAGAATATCGCAATCGACGTTGTTATACAAATTATACTCCCATATCAGCGTCACATTGGAGCAGTATCACGAAGAATTCGTCCGAGGGAAGCATTGCAGACGCCACGTTTCCGCTAACCATGTACTTTTAGGAGTCTCGTGTAAATATCACGTATTCCCAAGCTCTCCCCCACCTCCCCCAAGTACCTTTCTGCATCAGCACGTTCACTCTTGAGACTCTTTGCATGTGCGAGAAGGTAAATTGCGTGTGTGAGAATTACCGGAATAGTTTGAAGGTTATGTACAAACATAGTTTGGAATGCAACGATGCTCCATTTCGGCCATTGGCAAGGGACCCTCAACGTCAGACTTTGATCACGAACCATCATCTAGATTTCCATGTATAAACGCCTGTTGTTATAAAAGGAGTATCGTTTCGGAACAGTCCTTGTTTCTTTACTACCAACTTCCACCAACCATTATTCTCGCTTTCTACCTTGCTATTTATCCTTAGATATATTAATGCCTTCTCTGGGTGTCAGCACAGTCAACTCCAGAAATGGATCCCCCTTACGACCAACTCTTTCGGGAACACCGTCGTTCAAACCGGAAAGCATGCACGTTGCTGATCATCTACATCCTGTAATCCACGAAGGACGTGTCGCTGTTATTACGGGCGCAGCATGTGGTATTGGGCGCGCTGCTGCCTTGGAATTTGCTAAGTACGCACAATAGCTTTAATTTGCCATGTCAATGTGAAGCTTATGATCGATTTCACTCCAGGTTGGGTATGAAGTTGGCTCTCGTAGACATCGACGTCGAGGGCGTCGAGTCTGTTGGGAAAGCGGTCAAGAGCATTGTCGGTGATGCCAATGTCTTGGTTGTGCCTACCGATGTTTCGAAGCTAGACGAAGTCGTCAAGTTCAGAGACACCGTGTACGAGCACTGGGGTGAGGTGAGCTGGGGTCGACCACTACCACTCCTCGATTAGATGCCGTGCTTTGGGGGGCACGTCGCGAGATACTCATCAACCGCCAGGTCGCTGTTCTCATGAACAATGCAGGCATCGGTGCCAAGGGAACCTCCTGGGACGGCATTGATAACTGGAAGTCGGTGTTCGACGTCAACCTATTTGGGTACGTTCTTATCGACCTATCTCTTTCCGAGGATTACGAACTGATAACACTTCAGGATTGTCAACGTTCAACAGACATTTGTTCCTGTTAGTTNCCATCCTGATGACATCCGCCCTTTCTTATCTTCTCTTTCCAGTCCATGTTGCATCAAGAAAACGAGGCAGTGATCATCAACACTGGATCGAAGCAGGGTATTACCAATCCTCCGTAAGTTTTCTTCTCAGCTTTTCATTCCAATCGTTTCGATGGGTGGTGGAGGAGTGCCTGGATTATGTTTGCCTCCGGTTACCCCTTCAATCTGCCTCTTCGAACGTACTAGGGCCTCGAACGAGCATACTTAGGCTTCGATTGAGTCTCTCAGGCCTATATCAAAGCACCGGTGGTTCATAGGGTGATCCCTTGGATGTGGAATCCCCNACACCCTCTGAGTTATGCTTTGCCACTCGTACAAGGGGGGTTAGAACCCATGGTACGGTCCATATAGTGGACAACTTCCATTTCTCCATCCCGTGGCCTCGGCAGGCCTTACTTTATGGTGAATGCCTGAGACCTATAACAAACATTAATGAAACATCTGGGGAGTTTGGTCGCCCATCGAAGAAGCTCAAATCGCCGAATGACTTGTTCGAACTCTCCGTCTTACCAGAAAAAGCTAACATCTTCGTTTTTCAGCGGGAATGCAGCCTACAACGCCTCTAAAGCAGCAGTCAAGTCCCTGACTGAGGGACTGGCTCACGAGCTTCGCGAAAGACCTCATTCCAATGTGACCGCACATCTTTTCATGTGAGCGTATAGACAAGCCGCTGTGTCACCATATGCTCATAGAAATGTATCTTTCAGTCCCGGATGGACCCATACTGGCCTTACAGGCGCCAAAGCCTCTGAACCAAAACCCGCGGGTGCTTGGACGGCCGAGGAGACCGTTCTCTATATGCTCGACCACGTCCGTTCCGGACGACTTCTACATCCTCGTCCCTGACAACGAAACACGCCGTGAAGTGGATATTCTTCGAATTATGTGGGCCGCCGGCGATATTGTTGAAGGACGTCCAGCACTCAGTCGATGGCACAAAGATTACAAGTCGATTTTTGAGGATTACATGCGGGAAGGGTTGGCGAATGGCGAGAGGTACTAAAGGATGGACAAAATGTTAATAGTGTTACGAATAGTTTATTGAGGTGGAAACAGTGTAGGTTCTAGATATGTACAGGTGTAATATTGCAAGTTGCAAAGCTTCGACTCCGACCAAACATCGTTATGGATCACGTGAGAATACTCTTTCATCTCCCTGACGTCCATGGCGAACTTATTTTTCGACACTCCCGACTCGTTTCCTGTGGAAACTTGGATACAAATAGCTGGTTATATCACGAATAAAGACCATTTGATCGCATGGCTGGGCGTTGCGCCCCTCACAATTGCACGCAACATGCACGACGTAGCCTTAGATCAACTTGCGCGTAAAGTCGTTCTCAGTAATAAAGATGCCGCTTGGACGCGTCTTAAGAGAATCGTCGACGATGAATATTTTCGAAAGCACGCAAAGGAACTATCTGTGTCATTCTATTTTCCGGAGGAACCTCCCCTCCCCGAAGTGGAAGACATCAAGACAATCAGCGAATCTATGAATGCAGGTAGTCTCTCTCTCTGGAAATTGGCGTTCCATGTTTGCGTTGACACAAAACTCTTGCAAGCCTTAATCCAGTATCTTCCAGCTTTGAAAATGAAAGAGTTTTCTTGGCATGAAACTTTCGCTTATTGGATGATGTCCCCCGAAACTTTGCGAACCTTGTCAGAGACTCAATCGCGATCACTTGAGGCTCTATCTATTGGGTGAATTTATCTACTTGTATTTGTATTTAGAATAAGCCCGACTAATTTTACACTAGGTCTCTCTTGATGAAGTCTCCGGAAGGACAAGTGCTATCTCCAGATTTCGGAGCCTTTCAAGTACTGAAAGATCTTGATGTGGGTTTGTCGTACGGAATGTGGCTACAAGATACCAGCGTCACGCCTTCATTGACTATCCCAGGGAATCTGCATTCCCTGCGCATTCACGGAGCCCTTTCCGGACTGGTCGTTCTGGGAGCCACACCATCGTTGGAGAAACTCCGGGTTCAATTCATTGGAGCCACATCTATCAATCTTGTAAATTTATCCCCCAATACCGGTGTATTTCAGCGACTCCGTGTCTTGAGTCTCTCTTGGACAGACATATCTCATCCCGATTTCACGATCTTTCCCAACCTTGAATCTTTGACATTAGCATTATTATATGTACCCACCCAATTGATTGACGTGCTACTGAAGGTACCCAAATCTCTTCGCAGCTTGTCCTTACACTGGCCTCGGATTGAGGTTGACCCGGTGTCCTTCTTTTCATCTGTAGACCTAGCCCTCCTGTCCGAGCTTTCTTTACAGAACCTTTTTCTCAGAGAGGATGACATAACCGCCATTTTTCACCCATCTAACGACACTCCATTTAACCTTCAATCCCTCCATCTTAAAGATGTCAACCCGATGTGGCCTGTCCTTCAGGGATTGCATAATGCAACTCACCTTCCCAACCTTACTAATTTTTCATATTCCCTTCCTGAATTGGGCTTCGCTGATGGGCCTCCTGGATGGGAACTCTTAGCTCTAAGTGATTTTATCAATGCTCGAGCTACCCGTCTAAACTCTCTCGAGCTCGTCTCATCCGCGTCAGAACGCTTCATTCCGCATCAATTTCTGGAATCCCTGGGGAACATTGTCAACCTTGAAAGTTTTTCTTTCGTTGCACGAACCCCTCGTTCTGTAGGGTTTTTATTCGAAATACAATCATACATTTCCCATGTTAAGAAATTGTCTTTGGTTATGACGAAGTACACAGAGGGGGAGGTCCAAAAGATATTCACACCTAGCCAAGATGGCGTACGTTATTTCAAGGTCTCTAGGAAGTAGCAGAATTACTAATTCCAATCTTATAGACGAAACCGTTGGTAGACCTTTCGCGTTTCGCATTGCTCAGGACATTGATTATCAATGCTCCCTTCATATTCCGTCAATCGAAAGCTCCTCTGGCCAACCTTGTCGGTCAAATGGGGCATTTAACGCAGGGGTTGTCTACAGTACGGATAAACAATTCGGCCTGGGAGATTCAGCGTTTACCACACGATGGAAGCGTTGAAAGAATAATATATGTGGAGGAAAACTTTTGAAGGAGTGCCCTTACCTTTTGATAGTGTGTAACTTGTRTTTTCCTCGAAATGGTGTAAATTTAAATATGCATTACTATCATGGTGCTCAAGGATACTACTTAATACCCATCTGCGGCAGTAGGATTCAAGCGGTCGGAACTTTCAGTATAATCATAAGCCAMAAGYATCATAAAGTAAAAATTYATGAAGYGCTTGTCAAGGACCCATATATCATCCCGCAGATTTTAAGATTGCCACGCCCTGACATTGATCTTATGCCGCCACAACGTATCCGCATCGAGCTTGAGATTGATGATGGATGACTCGGAATCAGGCCGATCTTCCGTTCTATCAAAGTGCTGGCGCGCGTACCACTCCCACTATGGACACGTCCTTCTGCCCGATTTCTGCCGTATTTAACTCTATACCCTATTCAAGTGAATCAGGAGCGACTGTACAGTTTACAAAGCAGGTTTCAATCTCGGCTTCCACGACCCTATAAGAACTTGAGACTTATCCCAACCTTTCTTCCTTCCCTACCCCCACCTTCATCTTCATAACCAACCCCTATAAACCAACCCAACCCAAACCCAAACCTATTATCCCTCTATCAGTCACTATGTGCAACGATTCCATTAACACTCTTGACTGCTACTACACCGTCCGTACACCCGTCGTCGTCGCTCCGTACAAGTCTGTCCTCTGCCAAGATTCTCCTTTGGAGGTCTTGATTGCGCAAATGGAGTGCATGCAGCAGTCACCTATCTCATTCTCCGACGAGGACTCTTCTTCGGACGTCATGTCACTCGACGTTGTCGACATCGCGGTCAAGGCTGCTCCCCCGGTCAAGGCCAAGCATGTCAAGACCTG
>LBLO01000683.1:0-18352 GCA_004354395.1 Chondrostereum purpureum | reverse complement strand
AACTAGAAGATGCCAGTTGTCACGAGTTGCCTCCCTTGTTCCACTAAGGCTACCACTGTCATGACCTGTTCTATCGTGACAGAGGTACTACTCAGTACTAGTACCCCATCCCTCTTTTCTCATGTCATGAACTGTTCCATTGTAGCAGAGGCACTGTACTATGCCTCATGTTCCACACGTGTTTCACACCTTCCTATTGTAGAAGTATATAACGATTTCTTCTCTCCTTTCTTATCAGTAGATATCAAGTAGATAACGAGTAGTATAAGTAGTTCCATCGAACCACCTAGGGACTCCATCTTTCGGTTGGACCTCTTGTCCCTAGGTGCGTATATAACTACCTGTATTTAGACAAAGTATTTACCAATACATTTTCTTGTCCCTAGAGCTTCGCGCTACAACGCGCTTGCCCTTTGGTTGATCAGTTGAAGGTTCCGGCTTCGCCTCTGCTCTCCCCTGAGATCCTAGTTGTGACACTGTGAACATTAGCATGTGTCTCCGAGACTATGCTATTTTTTGAAGACCTTCTTTCTATGCNCTGTCACGACTTGGTCTGTGACACYGGGTTGGCRTTAGATGTGTATATATATCCCCAGTCAAATATCAAGGCTAAGCTTGATATTGTACCCTTTTGGGTAAGAGGCTATTGCGCGAGACTGGGCGGCAAAAGTAAGTCCTGACAAGCTGCAGCTCATCATCTTCGCCCAAATCGCCGCTCTTCTGCTACTTCTCAAGTACCTTATACCCGCCAGCTTGGACTTTACCCTTGTTTTGCTCCACCATGGTATGTACTACCAACCCCTAGCTTTGAGCTACCGATCATGATTCGCTTTACTACTCTTAAGGTGTTGGGTTGCTTCTTCAAATCTGCAAGGTCGGACTGACAGGTCAGTTGTTTTTATCTATATTTGCCCCTCTCTTCCCCTGATATTCTCTATATTTCTAGTCACCCAGTATGTTCAAGGTTTTGCTGGGTTGCTCTAGAGACGTCCGTCCAAACAACATGTGCCATCTGCACTTCTTATCTCCATCTTTCAATTTGTGATATCATATTGCTTTTTCCCCTACCACGACACGTTGTTAGCAACGTTCTCACCCTCCTTTAATTTCAGTCTCCTTTGATAATGACTTCCTTACGACCTTACTTACGACAACTCATGCCCGTGTCCACTTTCGTCACTTCTATAATTCTTTCTTGATTCTCCCCCTCCAAAGTCGCTGCCAGTCTAAACCCATAAATAGTTTGTTACATCTTCTCATTGTAGTCTTTTTCCTTACTGTTGTTGTAACCCTCCTCATGAATGCGACCGTTGTTTCGCTTTTTCTCTCTTGCACCAAAAACGGACCCGCGTCGAAGCCTGATGTAAGATTCTGATCGCAAGAGCAACCGCGACTGATTCTTTGTCTTTCTTGTCATCTTTATCCTCCTACCAATCCGCTAGATCTTTCCCATTGTTGAGATATGTCTATGGTGCTAACCAATCTAATTTCAACTCACTTAATGAATGTTAATTTCCGGTTTCAAGCATTCTTCTACCCAGTACCACTCGCCACCCGTGCGTGTTATATGTTGTCTACACAGCAGCATCTAATATTTCTTCCAGAACCTATCGTATGGAACTTCTACCCCGGTGTCTCGGGGTGATACAGAATCTATCTATAATGATCTATAATGATCTATAATGAACGGGACAATGCTTACCAAATTAATGAGACCAAACAATCAGAACATACAAAAAAAATAGTTACAAATAGATACAAATCCATCACGGCCATCAAGCGGCGCCGTGAGGCGCTCACACAAAGTGCCACGGACTCTCTCGGAACTGCACCACAAAAGAACGGGACGACATCCTTAGAAAAAACAGTGGGAACACGCAAAAAAAAAANTATCTGCAAGCCCAGCATGGCATTCAAACACGGGAAAAAGCCACAGGTAAAGACAAACTTCCTCAGAGCTGACCTATGGTGCTGTGAGGTGCTTGCACGTTAAGTGAACGATTATCTTCACTGTGTCGTTGAGTTTGGTTTTCGAGACTACTTGCACGTGAACTTGAAGTGTCATTCAGGCCACAACCAAGCACAAAACTTGGAGTAGCACAGCACGGGACAACTATGTTAAAATGTATTTGATATCCTGCTTTGACTTCATTAAAGTAATTACAGCGGCGGGTGAGCTCTGGATGTCATCTAATATAAAGGTAACTTGATGAACACGGGTGAACCCTTGGGTCTCAACACCACTACCCCACAGGAACTGGTGAAGGTGAGGATAACCCAGAATCAGTTTGAGAGGTGGGAGGACCACGGGGATGGCTGCTCTCATTCACTGATAGACAGCATGGCCAACCTCCTGACCTATGGGCCTCAGGCAGCCTCAGACTCACCCTCACTGTTAGCCATTCTCACAGGTGGGTTTTCAGCGAGTGTATACATATATATAAGCCTAAACTACCTATACAATGTAAAAAGCAAAACAAGACTTCGAGTAAGGATCAAAAATGTAGTCCTATGCAAAACGGGATCAGAAATGGGCTGGGTGCTCAAGGACAATATAGATAATCTATGATTAGCTTCACTTCTATCTCAGATAAGAGATGACCATACAGCGCGCCAAAGGCGCGCATGCGCATAGCGCTCTGCGCCGCGTAGCGGCGCTGCGACTTCCCGGGCCGAAGGCACGGGTAGTACGCTAGTATCAACAAGACCATCAGGGACAACCACCATTTCAAGAATATCAACAGGATCCTCAAGCACAGTATGAATCGCCGCCTCAACAATACCAACAAAATCCTCAAGCACAGTATGAATCGCCGCCTCAACAATACCAACAAAATCCTCAAGGAGAGCCGCATCAACTGGCACTTCATCCCACGAGTCAAAGCTTCTTCCGACCCTCCCAAACCCCGATCCAGCGTAGATTTCAGCCGCATATGCGGCAGGGGTTTCGCACGAGTCAACCCGCGCCGAATCAGGGATACAGAGGAAATCTGCAAAACTTCCAGCGACCTCATGGTCTAAGAGACCAGGAAAGTAACCCATTTTATACAAACCACGATCTTACATTGATATGACGAACAGTCTTTCGGAGATTCATACCAGCGCCAGAGTGATCCCTACAATCAACCACCGACCCAAGTTCGTTCAAACCAGAGTCCCAAGTATCTGTGACTGACCACCATATTTACGCAGAATCCTTCGCCGAGGATTCCTTTCACTGGGAGATCCCATAATGGATTGTACCAATCTTCTCCCCAGGTATTTTGCTTTGACGCATCATGGACTTTCTCACAGTGCAATCCTTAGATGGTTGCTTCAAATGCTTCGGACATCCCTACCTCACCTGCCCGAAGTGAAACGCGTCTTTCTGTGAGTCATTTCAGTATGTAACAACTTTTATAAGCTCTTCATGGGCAAGTCGACAGGCGAACGCGGGCGTTCAAGAGGTGCGCTCTAATTTCACTAAATGAACCTCAGCAAATAAATAGCATTCCTATGCTTCAGCGACAAGCTCTCTATCTCCAGGATGGGTATCCGGACTCTCAAGTTTCTGCACGTTTCCTCGACATCTATCATGCATATTCACTGATCACAATCTTAGGAGCCGACGAACCTTCCAGCAAGCAGTGAACATGCATTAGTAGCTATCTCTTGACTCATGCGAATAAACAATGCATTGATCGACTGACAGGGTATTCAACCTTGGAGACAAGATGCACACTCCCCCGTAAGTTTCTCTGATATACTTTTTTTTTTKGTATCAATTTGTTGTCCCCGATGTGTAACTACGTACATACGGTAGGGAATACGCTACGTGCTAGTTAACCTATATATCTATTTAATTGTCCATTTCGTCAGGGTGAGCTACTTGGCAACAGCATGAGCTCGGGCAGGCATCCGTAAAACGGGCGCGGGCAGAAAGCTAAAAGGGGGAGGGTAGGCACAAGTTTGCCTTTGGTTGAGACAGTGTAGATCGGCTACACGGGTTTGTATGGTATGATTTGAGGGTTAACCCGTCCTCGCAGTCCGACCGATCAATCAGATCTGCTGAGTGGTATATGGGACGAGGGTCTCGGGGAAGTATAGTTGTTTAGTGGAGGGGATGGAGTTATACTGTAGAGATCAGACGCATTCAATTCAAATGTGATACGCCATCATCTGCCAATGACACAATCATAATGATGGCGCCCCGACGGCNGGGTCCCGGATGAGAGTGCTAACGCCATCTATACGAGTGTGTATATTTTGAATGATTAGAAAGTATGATATAGTCAGTTATTATTATCAGTTTTGCTTCACAAGGTCCCTGTATCACACATAGCTAGCTTGTCTCGAAATATAGACTACTACTAACTACGACATAGTTCAAGTTACTATTACTTACTGGCGAGGTGTATTCTTGAAGTTAAGTTGAGAAATCTAGCATGCATGAGGTACTGTAGGGTATTCTTGGTGTTAAAATGGTCTTTGGAGGTTGATCTTGTATCTGTTTTTCGAGTCTATTCCAAGAATAATTGCTCAACGCATCTTGAATACACTATTACTATGACTACTCGTGAGCGCCACAGTCACGTTGGACTTGGCGGAATCCGGCGGAGCGCGTCACATCACGTGTCCTTCTGATGGATGTGACTCCGCGCTTTCGCCGGCGCTTTGAGCCTCCGCATCTTATCCTTCTACCACCACCACCCCCTCGCCTGTCCCTCATATTCGCGACGCTGACGCGTTTCCTGTCTCTACAATACATTTCCTATGGGCGATTTCTATTCTCGACCCTAAACGATCTATCTCTGCTCTCATGGACTCAAAATTGTCCAACGACAAATTAGGCTATCATAGCCAAAATCAAGCCATTTGGAGTTGGGTGCAGGAATTTGGAGTTAAAAGGTATGTTAATCAGGCTCAATTATCTATAATAGCCAATCTGATACCCTTTGGGTGGAGCTAAATCCCTCCGACAGCAAACCACGAGAAAACAGTGAAAACCACCTCAGCTGCCACACCGACTTTGTATATTTTCCTTCGTATGAGTCGGCGCTGGAAATACTAGGGAGTGGGGTATCTGGTGAGTAGTTTCCTTTTGATCGCTTCAAAATGCGACTCAATCTTGCTATTAGCATGGGCCGTGACCCCGTTCGGTGAATGTTGATATATGCTATGTATACATCATCGAAGGAGAGCATCANGGGACTGTAAGCCCACAGGTAAGTCTCCTACATCATCAAAACTTTTACAGGAAATGCTTACCGTGTCATCTTGCACACCCTATCTGCGGGATGTCGATCTATACATGTAACGTCTCGAGACGCGACCAGAGGCGACGTCGGAGAGTGACTCCGCACATCTGTAGTGCATATCAGACTGGTGTGTGCCCCACTTTGACTCTGTCCGTGGTAATGAGCAGCTTCCACACTGGCATGACACATCCGAAGTGCTCCACCCCCATCCATCGCTCATGAGTGATCTCAGGTAAGCTCTGTAACCCCACTCGCTAGACGCCTGCTAATACACTGATCAGGCTGAAGTGATATTCCTCCGAAACTAGCATTGGGTTGTTTCCTATGTAGGGTGTGTAGTACAGTAGATTCCAATATACAATATTTTTGTTTTTCTATAGGCGCGAGATATGAGCGTAAAATGCTATCAATATGATTGTAAAAATGTCCAAATGAGTGCGTTTATCACCGCAGAAAAACATTGAAGAAAACAATACTATTGAGTGTGTAACACAATCACACAAAGTGTGTCTGCGCCATCATTTTGATGGCATTTCGTATCCACAGTGACAAGATTTTGGTGGCAGTGCGCTTATTAAGCCTCACGCAGNCTTAGTGAGCGTTGCGCATCACCACCATTGTGGTCTGTGCCCCAAGGGTAGAAGTAGTTGTACTCCTTCTCGAAATCTGCGACAGAGTTAAATGACGACTTGGGGATTACAGTGACAGCATTGATAGCAGGAACTAGGGTTAAAGCTGCCAGGAAGGTAAGACTGCGAATGACACTAAATGCAAAGAGGTCAGTACGAAAGACTACGGCGGGTGGGGGGAGGCAGATGGCACCTTCGAACCATCTTGTCAGTGGGGGATGAGAGGGGGATTTGAAGTCAGCAAGCCTCTTATATAGGCAAAAGAGAGACACTAGATAGCTCTAGGCCGGGTTTGTTTCCTCTTGCCAACGGAAGTATCGGTTAGGTTTGGATCACACAGATATTGCAAAATGACGGGCATTACTTCGATACATGAGGTACAGAGGTCCTAATGATGTAACGGGACCATAAAACAGTGGCTCTCACTGGTCAAGTGCAGGCATTCGGACCGTTAGGGACTTCACGGTGAAATGTTTATTGCTTCGAAAGTAGTCGGAAAAAAGTAGCCGCGTCAAAATCCCATGAACGGCATGCGGAAGGTCTTAGAAATAGACACACAAGCGGATGTAAGAGGTATCTGGTCGGTAAGGATACACAACATGCAGGGCTCGGTACCTTTGAGATTGTACAAAAAAGGTACGATGAAAGTTTTTAAAAGAACTTCTCCATACATTTAGGCAAGGTTTCTCGAAATTTACCTTGAAGGTACATGATAAAATTGCCTTATATGCGAACTAACCGGGGTAAAAGGGCCCGTAGCATTTTCGTAATCGCNGCCAAACGTACAGAGAAGGTCTTTTGAAGACCTTCATCGTATCTTTACTGTACCTTCTCAATGGTACCGAGTCCTGCGTGCTGTGCACAGGGAAGGAGAACTGTGTTCTCCGCAACGTTTCCCGATTTGGGTGTGATTCTGGATCTATGGATGCGGAGCTCCGCTGAGATCTGACGTTGATGAAATGCAGACCAACCTGGGTCCTGCAACTGCAAGTTCATGCGCCACGGAAATGTGGCGGAAGTCTTCGGAAGTTCGTATCCCAATTTGGACATCCAACACTTCAACTTTTGCGATGTCAACAAACGTAGCGTTGGATAGCAGAGAGCAACCACGTCGCGTCGCCTCTGGAGATCACACCAAAACCTGCACGTTTCTTGCTGAACCGCCACTTCCTTCGCGAAAGGGGTCAAAACCAAAGCAGAAGGCTCCATTAACGTGGGATAATGCGCATGATGTATTCACGAAACATTTCAGCGTAGACGACTTCATGGATGTGATTCGCGAGGACAGGGATCTGCTTAACGATCGTTCGGCATTCCTAGAGGCACTGAAGAATGCTGTGAATGACCCCGAGGTGCGTTGACTTGTTGCTTGACACCGCGTTTGACTGAATGAGCTTTTTAGATAGTCGCGTTCCCCAACGTTACAGCACAACATATCCGCAACTTGAGGATCTATCAGGAAGACGTAGAGCTTGATCAGACCGCGTTTGCATGGCCGATTCTCCCGACTCCCCTGCGCGCCAAATTCTCCACGATGGAAATCTAGCTCGCTTTAGGCGACATTTCGATGTTTCAACGGGATGCCTCATCAGTCACTATATTTTCTACGCCGTTCTCTACGCCCAGTCCTTGGTGGATAATGACCAGAACCTTCGGACCTCTCTAGGAAAGACACATGGTCTGAAGAACCCCCATCTAGCCGTCTTTCCCAACTTTTCTATTCCATCTACTCGAATCACCTGTGAAAGTACAGGTGCCGCGTATGTTTTCCATGGGTTAGTGGACTATGCTGTTTCTTTTATTAGATCGCGGGATCAAGGTCGGAGGCTAAATGACCTCTCGAATTATCTCTACGCTGAAATATCTCGCCTGCAGACATTCTGGCTGATGGTATATTGGGAGCAGACCCTTCGAAGATCCTTTGTGTGATTCTGGAAGCCAGGACCGATTCGCACATGAGTTTTGGTGATCCCCAGATCATAGCACAAATCCTTGCACTCCTGGAACAAACGTGAGTGGCTGTTGTTCTTTCCGCACTCGTCTACCTAAAAGTGATGTGTATGAAAAATTACAGAAAACGAACAGCGTTTACTGGGGCGTTGACGAATGGAGCATACTGGCGATTTTTCGTTGCGAGAATTGTCAAAGAAGAGCTTCATGTGTGCAGCACAGCGATGTTCGAAGCTGACAAAAACGCCGGCCTGGTCATCGAGATGCTCAAAGACATGGTACTGTTATATTACTCGTATTGCGTGCGTAGTAATTGCTTTACTGACCAGTCTGTTTAGATGTTGTATGAAGTGTCACCCCTCTTCAAATTTTAATTAATCAGGTATCTTAAATACGGTATACCTTTCAATGTAATCCGCATTTCAACTCTATGTAATAGGAGAAACTACCTCACACCCCCTCGTACAAGAAGCTGGAACATAGGATGCACACGGCGTCTGACCAGTTCAAGAGTTGTTCGTTATTAGAGCCTGGAATTAAGGAAGATTCGAGTTCGGAAACATTGTACATTGTAGTATCGTCGCCTTGAAAGAGATATGCGTTATATCATTTGGCACACTYAGGTCGCAGTTGATGGTTTGTGGTGCAGGTGACATTGGCGTTCCGGTCCGAATTCAGACTACCCCGGGCTCCTGTAGGTTCTTCCGATACCTCCACCATAATTTATTCCCCGTTGTGTTCCATGCATATTATCCACGTTTGATGGCTCAGGATCTGATATAAGGTTATTAAGGTATTGGTTGCCCTTTGGTGACCATGATATCGCGGAATTGTAGAGACGCGGCGTGGTTCTTGACGCGAAGCAACAACTACCATAGTAATGGGAAACTTTGTATGTCTCTCGTATCCCTTTTAGTGACTTTTGACTGACGTGCCTCTCCAGATTCGGATGCGCAGTTAATGCTACATTCCTGCCTTCCATCTTACACCATACACGTGGGGTACACACCCGCGGGAAAACATGAGCTTCTTTCTTTCACGTTGTGTGGCCTTCACCCTTCATCGTTGACTTCCATTTCGACTTCTTCATGGCATCGTCCCTTTTGCAAAGTGCAGTTAAACTTGTCGAGCGTGTCACTGGTGGGAGCACCACTGCCTCCGCTAGCCATGCCTCCAACACGGAGCCAACGTCAGTTGAGGCCCTTCGTCGAGACGAGGCTCGTGCTGTCGAGGAGGCAGAAATAACTGAAGGATCGAAGAGGGCCTTAAATGCATCCCGAACCTCTGTATCTCGTGTATCGGAGAGTGATGAAAGGAAGAAAGAGGGGCATGCCTCAGCGCCACGAGAGCCATGCATGCCCACGCCGAACACGGCCGTCTCTCCACCTCATCGTTCTACGTCCAGTGCGACTCCGATTCCAGTTGGTAGCCCAACTAAACATTCACCAGACGAGATTCGGCAGTTGAAAGCACGGTTGCGGAGACGAGATGCAACGATCGAGGAACTTAAAGCATCCAGAGATCATTGTGTTCAGCAAGCGGAAGAATACAAAAATGACTATTCGATTCTAGAATCTACTCTTTTAGGATGGCAACAACACGCACAGAATCTTCAAACCCGCGTAAAGACTCTGGAACCGTATGTCAAGGAACAAGAAGAAAGGATCTGTCTGCTTGACTCGGAAAATCAGCGCAAAGATGCTTACATCGAGAGCATCCGCGGGATGCTAGATGTGCGGACGAAGGAGATGGAGCTAGCGAAGAAGTTCTTTGTGAAAGAAGACGAGATGTCTGTAGCCGACGTAGTGAGGATGGTGGAAGCGTTGAATGAGGAGATCCTACAGTGCGCTGCTCTGCTCACAGATTCATTAGAGGCAGTAGACAAGCAAGACGCGATGGACGAAGATGACGACGAGGGTGATCTGAGGAAGCAGATTCTTAGGAAGGCGAGGGGAAAAGAAGATTGTTCGGATATCTTGCAGACCGCTGTGCAAGGCTATCTGGTTGAGGTGTGCTTTCGCCTGACCAACGGATGGTCCGGGCTGCCGCCGCGTGGCGATGAAATATTGGACTATGTCTCCGGATGCGTTAGAGATAAAGGTCAGTGAGCCTAATCAGTCACCCCGTTCCCAACCCCAGCTCTGACCTATGTGGAACAGAGCCTCGTGCGATCGCTAAACGATGGAGGGCTATAACTCGCAGCGCTGTCAAAAGTGCGGACATTGCAGTCGATGCATCAAGCGTTCGCACCTTCGTCGAACAAATCACTACAACATTCGAATACGTAGGCGTACGGTGCGACGTGGCCCAGCTTACCAGCCGCCTCATCGACATCGAGCAGTCTCGCGCTCGCCTCGACAACGCTATGCACGAGAAAATATCTTCGGTCGAGTTACGCTTACTGGGTGYTCCTATTGGTGCTCCTTTCCTACCGGAGGATATGACGAATGAGGGAGAAGGAGGGGGCAATGTTGCTTTCACGACAGATCTAGGATTGGGGTCTACTGATGACAACGGAGGACGGACGGTCCTGCTAAARGCCAAAGTAATGAGGTTATCGGAGGTTATGGGTTCATGAACATGGTTGGGTATTTGTATTGCTGTATCTTAGACTACGCGTGCAATTCCCTTGAATCAAAGAGTGGTAATATTTGTCGTGCACTACTACTACATGGGCAACTTCACTAGCAAAGAAGAGTAGTGAAGATGTTGTCCTTATTCTTCATTGTAAATCACTTGAACTGGTCCCCTAGAAAGGTATCAACGTCAGTAATTATCTCAAGATCCGTGTCACTTCCACAAACCTCTTTTCAACGCCCTTCAGAGACATAAGCCCGTCACAGTCAACAGGAGATAGTAGAGAGCATAGCATAGACACTCACGTTCTCCTTCCAAGCAAGYTGTGCCTTGAACTCCGTGGAACCGAAATGCATTATGACGTCGAAGTCCATCTCATAATATAATTTCCCCGTCTGCGGATTGCGCTGAGGCTTCAATGATCGAGCAAGAGCTAAAGTGTCTGCCGTGATGTTACAGAGCGGGGAGAACATGTCTACGTAGCCCCAGAATTCAGCATATGTATGATAGGCGAAGCATGGTGTAATGCACCTTCCTCAATATCCGTCCATTCAGGGTTCTCCCTTTTCCCTTTGTATGCCAAGATAGTGACGACGACATAGCTAAGATGTGATATTTTCGAGGATACACGGCCAAAATTACTCCGGAACTCTTGTGTTTCTGAGACGGTCTGTCCCTGTGGAGATTGTTAGATGTTAAAGGACAAGCACATAGAGGATCASACCTTGGTAAGGATGGATGAAAATCCTCCAGATACTAAGGTGGCTCCGGTGACATCTTTGTACGTCTGGCGACTCCGCTTGACATGCTCTCTGTCTCTTGGGTCGTAGAAGAATATGACATCTAGTCCGTAGGTGTACCTAGCAACTCTAACGGTGACGAAATGATCAAGGTAGAACGAGATGGCACCGTCGGCGACAGCCTTGTTCCTATGTGCAACATGTAAGCCGATAGATCCAAAACGCACGAACTCTACGTACACATGTCCATCCGGTCTAGAAAGTGTGATTCCAAGAGGGATAAGCTCGGCTTGAAGCTCACTGAATAGCCAATCACTGGCTGCAAATCCGCCAACTAGTAGAACCGTCTGTGCAGAGTTGCTTCAGCAACTCAAACGAAGTTCCACTCAAGATCTGATTGACGTACCGCAATTTCCTTTGTCGTTTCTCCCCGCTGTATCTCGATGGCACAAAGAACTTCTCGTATAGCTGGCTCAAAGAAGGATGCGATAGCCTCCCTGTGAGAACGGTAGGTATGAATAAGTACATCTCGGGAACAGCAATGAATGAAATAACCCTGAGATCTTTTTCTGTCCCATCTTGATATCGAACTTGGGATCTTTATCTTTCGCAGTCCCAAATCGAATGAAGTAAGGGCTGTTTTTGTCTCTAAATGTGAGTTTTGTGGACTTGTCGAAGACATCTGCCATGTGGTCAACCTCATCGGCATATTTAGACCCAGCCAAGTTTGCTAAGTCACAGAACAAGGGATCAGCCACATGCTGTATGATAAGAAAGGAAGGGTGTACTCCGAAGCCACGCCCGTGCTGTACGTGTAACAACAACTGAACCTTGGATGACGCCTAGGAAGGAAGTTTGGTAATGAGTAGGACACCAGCGGGACTGAGGACTAACATTGAGGACTGGCAATTTCTTCGAACGCGTTAGTGGTCTCGGATATCTTTGAGTAGGCGCTTATATCAAGAGTTCCTCCTCCGGCGTCGACAAGAATGACGCCACGATCCCTCTGGAGACGGATTCGTGCATGACTGCATCAGTACGACCATAAGATAGAACTTGAATGTGAGCGTACCGGAACCACTTCGTTGCTCAGGACACCCTTATTGACGCAAAAGTGGAGACTGGCCTCGCCTTCCGTGACGAACTTCACACGCTCTCCACCTGCTGAAGGAATTAGCCNAGCTACGATTGCCGCCTGGCGCATCAGCGTCTGTTGAGAACCTTCCCATCCGTTTGGGTGTGTGAGAATAAATTCGATGTTCGCGTCTTCGATGGAGTTCCAAAGACCGGGGCCTGCCGGATGCGTTTCTTCGATGTAGGTCCTCGTGCATGTGTACATGTAACGCAGGAAGTCAGATAGGACATCGATCCCAGTCTTACCCTGAGGAAGGGGCGGGATGTCGCTGTCAGTGACACGGGAGGAAAGGGATTTCGGGCGGAGGTGCAGCTTGAACCTTGATTGAAACAATCAGAATCCATCCCTGTCTGAAGACAGTAATGAAAGGGTAGATACCATTCGACTTTGATCACCCTGAAACATTACAAACCACTCGTAAGGATACATCTGCGGATACAGAAAGAAGAAGAGCTAGCCTTTGGACGTTATCCCATTCATCCTCTTCACCTTCCGTACCCTCATCGTCACTGAAATCCTCTTGGTATTGAACGGCTTCTTCCCCGACTGCAAGGAGTTTGCCGTGCTTGTCGTAGCATAGAACAGAGGGAATCTTCGAATCCCCTCCTACCTTAGATTGCGCCGGAAATCTAAGAGAGAGGAGAGTCAGTACAATCCAACAAATACACGGAAAAAGAGGAACCGCGTAACACCCTGGATGGTGGGTACAAGCCCAGGGTCTAGCAATGAGTATGATGCCCCACTGTACGTCGTGCCTACATCAAAAGCAATCAGCAACTTGCGCTTAAGACCGCCAAACGGTTCGCGTGTAGCAGGTGTCATGAGTGTAGGTGGTGGAGGGGTGTTGAAGGTTCGTGGCAAGTAACGTTCCAGTGGCCAGAGCGCATGGGAAACACGAGCTCTCGGTTGCCACCGTACCTGCACGAGGATTCAGGAAGCGCCGCGGGATTATCAGCATATCTGGCGGTTTAGCGCTGATATGAAGTTTGGATTTCGGCACCAGCCTAGGCCTCGCAATCTCCGTTCGAGTTGAGTTCATCCTCGGTTTAAGCCAACTCCCATGTCGTGGTATACCAACATATCCTATGTGCATCGTTATATTCCTGGCGGATGATGTAAACCTTTTCCTGGGTAACTTGTAGCTCTTTCAGGTCGTAGATACACCAGAGTGCGTAGTTCTATTGCCGTATATGAGAATGTTCCAGCGACAGCTTCCATTGAGAGAATCTCACCTCAAGAATTACATCTGCCATACGACATCCTCTCCTCGCACCTCTGTGAAAATAAGGTCAACAGTTACCACCTACACCTGTATAGTCCGTGAAAAGTCAAGACAATTCCGAAGGGGAAGTTGGTGGACAGCTTCGGCCTCAGGTTAGGTATTTGTCTGTCTGGAGGAATAATGCAAAATGAGGGTAGCTGAGAGGGCAACGGCTGTTCCCCCTTGAATCCTTCCAACGTCGGTCCGCCGAGTCGCTGGAAATGCGAGCGCATATTCATATCCATAGCAGAATTATATGAGGCATTGCACTGGGTGCGGTATCGAGCTTATTTCGTGTTCATTATTCAACACAAGGTAAGTAGAAGGATAAGGAGTAAGAATCCAACAATTTTGAAGTAGCACGGTAGTAATGATGTTGACACCGCCACTGATGCTGAAATCCGTGTGCAATGTGTGCCTGATTGTGAAGGCGCAAGTGGCGTAGATAGAGAACGTATCTCCTCTCCATGAACTTATTCCAAGCCCACTGACCAATCCGATTTCGTGAGAGAGCGAAGATTAGATTGATCCCAACACAAACACTACATAACATTGAGAGTACTTTAAATGAGTAGGTCGTGAACATTCATAAATTGATTGGAGGTCGTAAACAATACGTGCCGCGCCTCTGCCATAGTTTCTATCCATCAGCGGAAAGTTCCAAGCCTAGAACAAAGTGCCAACCAGACGTACCGTGGTTCCAATCACTATGTAGTAACTTCCCGGAGCTGCACAACCGAATTGAAATGTCATTTTACATCCTACAAAATACTACAAATCCCTCTACTCTCTGGGGTCCTATCGAACAAGTAACTGCCCCCAGTTTTGATCTACATTACGGAACAGTAGAATCCTCCCTTCTTCTTAAGTACTCAGTGCCTTCTCTACCACACCCAACATCGCGACGACCTTCTCCTCCTCCAGCCTTCTTCCAATAAGTGTCATACCCACAGGTGAGTTCCGAAACCTCCCCGGCGACCCATCTATGCATAATTAACTCTTAGCATCCACTAAAACAGAATGAAAAGAAAAGAAAACATACACCACTCCATAACCTGCTTATCCAAATCCGAAATGGGCTTCCACCCCTCCGGAACAACATCCTTCTCCTCATCCACCGTTGTCACAGGGAACACACCCGTCGTCAGATCCAACAATGGGCAAACTACCGGGATCTGCATCAACACCTTGTCCTCCATTCCATAAAAGAAAGGACTCAACGGAAACTATAGGCATAAGGGAATGTGTCCTGATGTGGTTTCGCAGGATGCGGGAATGCTGGGAAAAATAAGCCATCGATCGGACGTCCCGTTCCTGATAGTTCTTGTGTAGAGTTCCACCGCTCGAGCCATGAAGTAGCGAGGAGTTGGCGCTCATTCTGGTTTGCCCATGTGTCCGCAACTGTGGGGCGTTCGGAGGGTGGGAGGAGAGGACCCCATGCAGAGACGATTTCTGGGAGCCATGGTTCTGTTCGCGTGGAGATGAGATGGAGAAGATGGGAAGAGGTGCGTATACAGACCCCCACTGCTGTCTATTGCATTTGAGACTGTGTGATAAAGGTCATGGTGAGTTGGGAGAGGGTGAGAGACACGCGCTTACAGTCGACACCCCCGTCGGCGGTGTAGCACTATATGTTTAGATAAGAACAGGCAGAAGGACAAGGGGATTCAGAATCACCTTGAACGCAATCTCATTGGCTCTTCAGGGATCGTTAGCATTTCTGCGGAACTTCTATGAGGGATATCTTACTTTGGATTTTCGATAGGCGTATACTCGATCAAGATATGCCCCATTTCCTCCAACCTCTCCTTGACAATCTTCATAGCGCGCATAAGAGGCGGTGTCAGCGAAACTACCCCATCACTCAGAGCATCTATTCCGAGCAGCATGAACACAAGATATCCGAGGTAGAGAAATAGGCAGAGAAATACGTACAACCAAAGCAGAGTGTCTCCGGCAAAACTTCCTCCTGTTGTCTCCAAGGAATCGGAAGGATTTGGGGATCCAGCTGCCACGATTTGTGGTCAATTACGGTCTTCATGAATAGGCGAATATCCGCGGCAGAGCTAGAAGACCGAAGATGGTTAACGTTGAGGGAGATATGAACAAGAATATGATGAACGTACTGGCATATAGGGCCAGCCGTCGATCGGATTGCTTCCTGGCCTATGTATGTATTAGTTACGCGCTGTAAGGGCAGAGTCAGTCATCAAGAGGAGTATCACACGGGGACAATGGAGAGAAATAACCTGGTATGAAACCCGTCCATGAGAGGGGCGAAGACCCCATAAACCGGAGAAGACGCATGGACCTCGAATACTGCCGCCAATACTGGTGATCCCAAAGCATGGTGTTAGTCTGCTATGTTGGAAACCCAGGGGAATGACGAACTCAGTGCCAATACCCAGAGGGCTTCCATGGAGAGCAATCAGAGCAGCTTCTCCGCCAGATGACCCTCCCGGAGTCAGATCACGATTGTGAGGGTTCAATGTTCGTCCGACTGCGAGATAGATTGGGCTGGTCGAGCTGCTGCGGGGAGGAATAGATCAACATACATATATTATTGATGGTATCACCCATCTGTTTGACATGTCAATTCGACGGGGACGACAGGGGTAAGGGGAAGAAGCGTACCATAAGAGTCTGAGGGACATTGGTCTTGACGAACGGAATCGCTCCTGAATCCTTGAGCAATGTTACCAATGTAGCATCGTATGGCGAAGGTTTGTTCGCCCAACTGCAATACCCCAACGAGCTGTCCAACCCGGGGATGTTGAATTGGTCTTTCAGCGATATCGGCAATCCGTGTAGAGGACCGACACTGAGAAGATGCAGGTTATGAGTAGGAGGGTAGGACAGCAGAATGAAAGTGGGCTAACGTTTTACCGGTCTCTTCAAGAATCTTATCGAGCTCTGCCGCGCGTTTTAGGGCCCAAGGAATGTTGATCTATTTGCGGATAAGGATGTGGACGGACGGAAAGCAGGAGACGATGTACCTCAGTCAGACAGTTAACGAGGTCTATCAGGAAGAGTCAGTTTTGGATATTGGATGACACCCAAAAACCCTACGTACGCTGACAGATACAGGCCCTCTTCGCAAACGCAGTCGTAACCTCCACCGACGTGAACTCTCGAGCTGCAATCGCAGAAACGAGCTTGCTTGCTTTCATACCCGTTATCTTCAGTTCCTATAACTAATGATAAGCAACCTTGTACCGTAAAACTGTCGAAAATTGCACGTACTTTGTCAGAGAATACCCCAGACTCGACTGGCCAATCCGAAACGTCTTTCACATCCGCCGCAGGAAGCTTAGCCTCATCAACTACCCACTCCTTTGGAAGCCGGTTTTGACGCTGTTGAACTTTCTGAGTAGCGATATCTTTCCAGGAGGTCATCGTGGTCGTGGTCGAAGTCCAAGATACAGATAAGGAAGAAGAACTCCGAAGCACTTCATTGAACAACCATTTTCTTACAAGACGGCCACAGTCAGATTACGGNATCATAACATGGACAAGAATTCTGTGATTCGAAATGGAATACGAGTCGAAGCATAAGTCAAAGGACGACGTCGGAAAGCCCTTAGTGGTGGTTGAACGAAGTAGTGAGCTACTCTGGCCTATCGGATGATCCCACGGAAGTTCGGGCCGGGGCCAGGTACATCCGCGGGCCACGTGAGCATTGCGTGGGTGTAACAGTGGCGGAGGCGTTGTACAAGCCTTGTTGAATAAACAGTTCAGCGAAATAAGCGCCGGTGCAAATATTATAAACCTTGTCGACCCCCGTTTTGTGGCAGTGCTGCGATCTCGTTCTTTCCTTGAACGCTTTCTCAGCATTGACAACTCGTTTCTAGCACATACCTCTGGAAACTAAAAAAAAGTATATAGATCACTCTGGTTTTGTACTCTGTTGAAGAGCCACTGAATTTGGATGCTATAGTCGACGTTATCTCTCCATCTATAAGCTCGATTGTACCGCGAATATCGTCTGCATCCTGGTCTGAAAGGTATTAGGAAATCTACACTCGCAGGAACGGTCCAGTACACGTTCCGAAAGAATTACTCACAACCATCAGCACCACTCGTTACCAGACTATCATGAGTGCTTGCCCAAGTAAGTCAAACTACCTCCGTAACGGCATAACTTTTATTGAACACCCACGAGCAGTACATGGATGTAACGAACCTATCGATATCACTCTGAAGTCATCGGACGACAACCTCTTTGGTGCCCATAGCAAACTTCTCGACATTTACACTCAAGCATTTCCTCCCATTGCACTTGTGCAAGATAACGAGGATCCTATTGAGTTGTCCGAGGATAAAGACATTATTCTACTTATGCTGATGTTCACGCACAAAACGCGAGTGCCCGACGCTGCGTCTGAGATGGATGACGGAATATGGATCCGATTTGCGGAAGCNATCTGAGAAGTACGGAATCTTGACATCCGTCGAGGCCTGTCGTTACAAAATGCAGTAAGTATTACTTTGATGCTGCCTGATTTCTTTGCGATACAATTGATGCCTGTATCACCATAGAACATTAGCTCCCAAATACCCATTAGAGGTTCTACATTATGCATCAAAGCATGGTTATCAGGGAGTAGCAGAAGATGCAATACGCCATGGTCTTTCCCTCAAACCACAGACCATCGCGGATTTNCTTTCGAAATCGGGGAGTCCCAATGCCATAGGCGGGCTGGTTTGTAACTTCTTAGCTCATATCATCAGGAATTCATCTGAAAGCCTGTTAGCTGCTTTACCGCGCCTGCATTGTCCAGGTAACAGAACAAGTTACCCTGGACTACGCACCGGTACCATAC
>LBLO01000682.1:0-18381 GCA_004354395.1 Chondrostereum purpureum | reverse complement strand
GTTCCGGCTTCGCCTCTGCTCTCCCAAAGATCCTAGTTGTGACAATGGTGGTGGTACAAGCACAAGTTAACTCTGGAATCTCGCGGACCTTCCGTTCTCACACGGAAANGATCCGAGCGAGGCTGCGCTGGACCGTGCTGGACCGGACTCGGGTCCCGGTCCGGAACTTGCTCAAGTGCGAGAGCTCCGTGATGTCACCCGTCACTTCTTTCTTTCTCTTGTACCACCACCACCAATAACGCAAACCTCCCTACACCACCACAACGATAGTCCGCCTCTCATCCAACTTCATTCCCCCCTTCTCCCTCCGCCTCTTCATCATTGACTCAATACCATCTGCGGCGGCCCTTGTATTATTTGTAGCTGGTTTCGGCTAGTAGAGGAGAGATTTTCGGTTGCGGTGGGTGTTTGGTCAAGGGTAGAAGAGGGACTGATGTTGGTATGTGATTTATTTCTCTGATTTATACTATGACTAACTAACTGTTCACTACAGCTCTTCAGTCTTTGTTCTTTAGTTAGTTCTGGACAGTAGTAGTTAGACTAGCATTACCTGTATAGATAGTTAACCTTGAATATATCTGTTTTGCTGCCCTCTCTTTCTGTCTGAACTTAGGGAACTACCAATAGAAATAGAAGTGAATTATTATCAATTTTTCGCTCATTTAGTCAGTTTAATTAGTACTAATAAAAAAGAATAAGAGCCGGACCTAATATATTATTAATAATTAGAGAGGTCTCGAAGAATTCACTAATTAGTATGAAAAAGTACTAATTCTTACTAATTCTTACGGGGAGTTTTTCCTGATGAAGTACTACTTGCTTGCTAAGAAGCAATAAGGAGATTGCTAATAATCTACAAGGGAAGCGTTGGAATCTATCTGATAACAAAAGCTACTAAAAGGGGACAACTGGGAAAGGAAATGAACGGCGAGGCCGAATGAGGAAGAGTGCCCGGCAAGGCGGAGCCGCGAGGCCGTGGCTGCGCGAGGTGGTTGTGCCGGCTCGCCCTATAACTGAGGCGTGAGGGAGGCAACTCGTGACAATCATCTTCAAGAGCTTTCTGACAATGATCTGGATCTCTCAGAAACAGAGGTAGTTTTTTCACACTTTAGTTAGAGTTGCATGGCAGATGAGTTGGTAGGTAAGAGCATGGGTGAATGAATCCACAGGTATCATCTATGGTATCCTTACCTGTATCCGTGAATAAGAAAGGGTAAGGGTAAACCCGCAGGTCACAAATTGTCACAACTAGGATCTTTGGGAGAGCAGAGGCGAAGCCGGAACCTTCAAGGATTCAACCAAGGGCGAAGCGCGGCGCGGCGCGAAGCTCTAGGGACAAGATAATGTTATTACAAAGAWGAAAGAACTACTCAAATTTATCAAGAAATCGGGGTTCCACACCTTTTTAAAAAGTACAAAGTGATGTAATGCGACCGCAGATAGATATTCATACAATATACAGAAAAATTGTTATTACAGGGCAGCATACCGATTGTAATTTGTTATAGATCATGAAAGTCAATGAATTCTTGGTGACCCCATGGACGAGCAACATATTCCAAGAACTAGAAACAGCATCAGAATCATGTTGGATTCTAAAGAAAAGCAAAAGCACCTCTCTAAGAGCCCACGCAACAGAAGGAGCCACAAGCCAAGCGAAGATGACCAGAAGGAGTAGCTGAGTTTTCCAATCATTGAAGGCGTGTTCGCGATCTAATCTAGTGGGCTTTGGTTTCCTAGCCTTGGGAGTTGAAGAAGGCTTTTCAGTTGTAGGCTCCTCTGGACGGCCACGAGAGGGTCCTGATTCCATCTGGGTTCAATATTGTCAGTCAGCACGGATAGCCCACATGGCGTCCACTCACTCGCTTCATCGCTTTCCACAAGTATATCTGGGAGACGTTAAGCGAATCCGCAGCAGCGACTAAGAACCGGTCGACTGTCTCCACACCGGCGAGGACCTGGATAAGCCCACCTAACATTCATGTGAGTTTAGAGTGTTTGGTGGAAGTAAAAATCCTGTGTTCACCTTCGTTGAGGGGTAGTTTTTGCAAACACCTCCCAGAATCAGTGTCGTAAACAAACACTAAACCTACATCACTACCACAGACTGCCGTGTGAGAGTCCAAGAAAGTCGAAGTCTTTAAAGACCCTTTGGTCGCGGCGACGGAAAGCACCATGGTGGGAATATTTTCGGGGAAATCGTACCGGTCGAAGTTCCACCTCGAAGCGTTCCAAACTAAAACAGTGCAATCGTCCGGGGAGAGAGAAGCGTCCCCGCTACACGTAATCAGTTCATTTGAAGTACCATGGTAAACGCAATGACAAGAACTTACATACTGGATACTAGTTTTTTGTGCCATTTCAGCTGAGATGACCCAGGATCGTAACAGTGCCTGAGGACGTAAGTACAACGGAGGAACAAAAGAGGCAATCAGACCGTACATTTCTGCTTTCCCCAGACAATGGACGATGATGTCTCCTTTATTAGTGAAAGCCAGTCCACGTGGGATGCTACCTATATCAATCTTCCAAATGCGCTCGAGGTTACCTGTGAACATTAGAAGGTGATAGTATGTGCATTAGGCGGATACCATCTTACTTTCTTCGGAAAAATGCCAGAGATGGAGTTCTCCTGAGTGAGAGCTTGTGGCTAACATGTTGTTAGCCCCGTCATATGCGACTCCCTCCATCCCTTCCGCTCCCTCACTAAATGGTAGTTTCCTTATAACATCTTGCACGCTGAGAGGTGTTTGCTAGATAATGTTGAGCGTGTGGAAGAGACCCGATACTATTGGAGGTGTCTTACACTATGATTTTTCATCAATGGATAGAGCAGCAAAAAACTTCTCCCTGTGCCGACACAAAGGCCCCATGGTGAGGTAGTCGTGGTTTTGCTGCGAGGCACATCACGGTGAATCCACAGCAAACAGACTATTTGTCCCCAGCGTCGGTGAGGATCAGATATATTCTGGAGACAATTCAGGCCATTGGTACTCCAGATAGCAATTTGTTGAGCGTCTCCTAAAACTGGTTGAGCGCTGGGCGGCAGAACGGAGAAAATAGAACTCACCGCCTGTCGCCAATAATTTACCATCTTTGGATAACGCTAGAGCATTTACAACATCATTCCCTGCTTCAGTATTATCCAAGTGTCCTTCCAGGAGAAACGCCATGAATAGAAAATGTGAAAGGGGATGCACAATCGTCCGGTGCAGTCGAGTGGCCAAAGAAGGAGAGACAAAAGAGGTTTAAGGGACCCGGGTACCTATCCTTTGAAATTTCTCAAAGCTTCGCAACTCACTTCCACCCGTACGTTGAATCAGCTCAAAGACGGCCATTGAATGAGCAGGGGACAAAAAAGACCAAGGGGTCAGACTGCTCTCGACGGGTATAAAATGGCGTCCACAATCTCCTGGTGTTCATCTACTATTATCACTACGATGACTGTCTACACCAAAACTCCACTGCCGACTCTCACCATTCGACAAGTCTTCAGCCCCGAGCCCCNATCGCCTCTTCTACCAACAGCATCTCCCCCTCCACTGTCTCCTCTCCCACTCCTTACTCTCCGGATGAGGTTTCCCCAAGACCTAGATCCGAAGGGCAAAGGTAAGGCAGATGGCAAGGGTAAGGCCGATGCCCAGGCTAAGGCCGATGCCACTACTTCAGCACGTCCGCGGGAGGATATGCATGACGAAGGAGTGAGCGACGCAGAGATAGAGGAGAGGGATGACGAGCGAAGAGAGCAATTGGGAGAAGATGTCGAACATGGCATACCCAAGCCGCCTAAATTAGGGCAACCAGGACGCCCAAATTGTGGAGGTTACGCACTTGACAAGCTCCTCATCAAAACTTACAAATGGACTCAAGAGGACTATGCTGCCGTTTACGTGAGTTGCATAGTCTCCATCTTCTTGGCAACCTGTTAACATTTGGACTAGGAATCCGTGAAACTGGAGGCATCACGCCATCTTGATCTATCCGTTTCCTATCGTAGCCAGCGCCCCCCCAAACTTGTTAAGGTTTGCGACGATGTGAGGATCCTAATCTTCACCATCTCGTATGTCTATGAACTCACCGTCGATAGGTGAAGCGCAAACACAAAATATTGGAACCCTATGCAAATGACTGGGTCACTCGAGAATTTCTGAAACTCCATCTAAAGTACAAGAGAGAACGTGCTACCGCCGATGCCCACAAGAAGACTRCACGGGTCATCGAAGAGGCCCTCAATGCCGCATCTTAAATCTCTTCGTCCCATGATGTATCATGTTAGCAAATCACTGTAACGTACTTTAGCTCTATATGTAATTTATCGAATATTGGCTTTGTGTCCTCCTTTGCGCACTCCTGACTAGATTTTCTTTGCTCCAACTTTCTCAAGTCGACTTGTTTCTCCATCGCCACCTAACAAGGAGAAAATATTCGAGCCCTCATCTCGCGTCCCGGGAATCGTTTCGTGCGTTGGGTGTGCCAAATCGTCACGAAACTGCAGCCCACCAGCGAACGTCGTCTTCCTCATCCGGATGTGCCCCATTCCCCCTTCACTTTGACCCCAATTAGCCGAGCAGGAGTGGCTGGAAACATGGAGAGGTTTCGGTCCTAGCGGCGAGCGGTCACCCTGCTGTTGTTGTTGCAAGTAGGATTGGGGCCGAGCCTACGCTGCGCCGTCGAAACCAAAAAAATGGCTATAAGCTTCCCGGAAACGCGTCAGGTCTACGTGCGAGGTAAGAGCTTCTTGTCGTACCTTTGGCAGAGCTGTACATTAACCGAGAAGAGTAGTCCTGGATTTTGAAAATTTGATATATTGCCGTCCGGGAAACACGTCGAAGCGGAAAACCTGGGAAGTAGATTCCGTGTCGAATGCGAAGTTGGGGTGCTTGTCTCATCCTGTTGTCTGTGGTTCGCCCAATTCGAGGTACGGCGCCCCAGGAAACTTGTTGAGATTGTCTCGTAGGCGAGCTGGCTGTCTCTTGTGTCATCGTGTGTGTTAACGATGTGTTTCGTAGTTTCGCTCGTGAACGTCGACTTGAGCTCTTGATCTTCAGAAATCCTACGGTATGTGTTGTCATCGTCGTCGTGTTGATCCTGGTGCTGATTATTTAAAGACGCCGATAGACAATGTGTATACATGTCGACGTCCCACGGATGGCCCTAGAGATGTGGACACTGCGTCGCCGTTCTCTCGATATCTTCAGCAATCCCTCTCTACAAGGGTTCTGCTATCATGGTAATCTTGTTCCTGCCAAGGAGTCAGCTCAAAGAACAAGGAGATGTAAGAAAGGAGTTTTACTTTTTGTTCGGGATATCCCCATAACATTTCAAAGCCATCGTCTACAACACCGTCTCACAAAACTTCGTCAAAGGATCCGACACCTTAATATCAATCTCCTCAAATCATGCACCACAGAATCCAGATACGACTCCCCAGTCCCAATAACCACATGCTCGCCACTTTCCTCCACCTTCGTAGACACGAGTGGGTAGGATTTGTTGATGGACCGCAGTCCAGAGAGCATTTTAGGTAGGGCGCTTTAGGTCCCATGGCGATTTTGAGGACGGATTGGGTTATGTGCTTAATTGGACGGAAGATGTGGAGAGTTTCGTCAGTGTCTACTCCTGCAAGGGTCGCGGTTTTGGATATTGATGCGTCGACCGTCCGAGTAAAACCAGATTTACAGCAGGGAGATTTACAGCGTGCACTTCTTCAGCTGGTATGAAGTACCTGCCAAGGATAGTTCAGCCTCCATCGCGAAGAAATAAAGTGATACACGAGCCGGGATTCACTAATCCAAATATCCTCCACAGGAACCTTCGTCGTATCCTCCTCGTCTTGTGATGAATACCCCTCACCGAACACCTTGATCGACATTCCCTTTCTTATCGTCCCGCTCAACACCCTCCCACAGGCCCTGAAACTTTGGGCATCCGTCGTACGATACAACTTGGCGACCTGCACTATCATTGGTCCTTCCTGATCACATCTTCTCACCGGTTCCACAAGTTCGATGTTTTGTGGCCCAGTGTACGTGTTCTCAATCTTCTTCACCTCACCTTCAAAGGGGTTGGGTCCACCAGCCCAGTCGAAGGACCAAAGAACTGATCCAAAACCGCCTTCAAAAGAGGCCTTACATCCATCTTATACATCACCGTTTTCAACTAAATCCCCAACCCAGCCAACGTCTCCTTCAACGCGGCTGTCTCCTCCGATAACACCTATGAATACAATTTGTTCAATGACTCGAGGATGAAGTGCACGAACGTCCACGTAGATTCGGGGTCAGCTTGTTTGCGACTGAATTACGCGTAAATTCATCGGTATGAAGCCCCAGAGGCGGTCGGCGAAAGAGGGGACGTCCGTCTTGTTGTTAAAAGTATCGGCGTACATTTGCGCAAACGAACGCAGGCACCACCCCATGTCGGTGCTCACAAAGGCGACATTGCCATTTTCAGGGCTCATACGTAGTTCAGGATCTGGGTCGAGAGTGATGCAAGGAGAGCCGTTTCATTCCTTGAAAATGTATGAAAATACGGAAGAAATACCTGATAAATGTGTTAATCTCCTCGATAGTGTGTTTGATTTTGTAGAACGCGTCTGCGGGTTTGATACGCAGCTTGAGACTGAGTCTGTCGATTTTGTTCACTACGAGAGTGATTTTGACGTTCTCTTGTAAAGTGCCGACCATAAGCCATGTGCGGAAATTGTTAATGCGAAGTAGGAGAAAGAAGGCTGATGCTCACCCCTTCTACTACATCTAAGACCAAAAGGACACCGTCTGCCAAACGGACAGCACATGCTACTTCGTCAACAAAGTTGACGTGCCCAGGGGTGTCGATAAGATGAATTAGGTGCGATTTCCCAGAGGTCGTCGACAGAACGAGGGACATAGGAGAGGATTTGATGGATATTGCGCGTTCTCGGGAGAGAATATGGGTATACGTATACCGTGTCTGAGTTCTTCGTTTAATTGGGGATTTTCAAGAGTGAGTTAGCAACGCACCGGTTTGTCCGCATCCCAAATGAGTTTGTGAGTCTCGAATACCAACATGTCCGTTGGGGCAGTTCTCCGTGGTGTAGATGTCCAACTACTGCGACATTTCGTATCATCTCGGGTAAGCCGGTCATGTTCAACAAGAAACTGTGTGAGAAATAAGAATATAGCCACAAGTTTTCAACAAAAAAACCTGCTCACCCCTAACCTCGTCTCTGGCATATCCTTCTCCTCCACTTGCCTGGTGCAATAATAGGTTCAGAAAGCGGTTGGGCACCCTCCTCTTGTACCATTGTTTCTACATCAGCCCCGTAGATGTCTTGTGCGGATGGATAGAACTGTTTATCTTCGTGGAGAATTACAGCATTATATTGGGGCTCTAAGGAAATATGAACATTACTCAGACTGACAAGTCCTTCTGGTTATCAAGTTATATAACGCACCGTCGATCTGCATAAGTGCACTTTCCTCTGTCCCCTGCATTGGGTCGTCGTCATCATAACCCTCCAAAGGAGCAGCTGTTTGCTGCTGAGAAATAAATCGGTCCTCTGGGAGTTCATCTTCGTCGTCCGTGTCGAGGTCAGCGCCGTTGTAGTTCCAAACTCGTCATAATCATCCATAGAAGCCATTTTAGGGGAAATGAGAAGATGTAAGGGGGAGAGGTGGTGGTCGAAGGTGAAGACACGTCTCGCTCGATCATTTTGCAAATTTGACCTTTTCAATAGTTGGAGTGAGGTCATCATGGAGTTGTCGAGGGCGATAAGTGCTACTGGAATGAAGTGGTAAGTCTAATAATATTATCGAGTTAACATGGTACTCACCTTGTTCATTAGTCCCTGTTTCGGCCGTGGGATTTCGATCTGGATTGAAGTTTCGTGGTGGAGAGCTGTAACGGTATGACTGGGTGAGTTCACTATTTGTTTCGAGTGTGAAGGAAAACTTGCCAAAAAAATCGGTCTGTCCTCTCTCCCAGGAACTCAAAACGCACAGTTGAGAGCACCATGACTACTGATGCGGATGCCAAAAGCTGCCTCGAAAATAGCGCGAAGACAAGAAAAACGCCGTGCCGGAAATACAAGCCGGCGGGGTAATGGATCAGGCCGGGATCCGGTCGGTACACAGTTGTATTTATCCGAAACATTAGCAGGATATAAACATTGCAAATATCCTGATAAAATACGGTGATTACACATTTTATTAGGGCCCGTTCGGCTGCCAGTAGCAAATAGCAAAGAACAAAATCACGGAAAACACATCTCGTGGGAAAGCAAAGGTAGGCAAGGGTCCGACTGAGTCCGATCATCCCGAGGGATCCGACGTCACGTTTTAGAGCCGCCTCAGCAATTCTTGAGGTGAAATATATTATTATAGAGTGGAACAGAACAATTACAATACATACTGTTCCATTATACTTAAATTGAGTCTGTAATTCGGTGTAAGTGAGCCCAAGAGAGCAAGATAGCTGAGGATTTAGGCGCCACTAGAGCAGCCCAGCAAAATGATCTGCATTCGTTGCCGAACAGTCCTCGAATGTAGCAAAACGCGATGATTTTGCTTTTTGCTTAAATTTTCCTTATATGGTAACGAAATCAAGTCCGGCAACGTTTTTNGCTATTTGCTACTGGCAGCCGAACGGGCCCTAAGACGTTTGGAATTTACCCATAMCCCCCTTRCGGCGRCMGTCCACACACCTTCTTGCACAAGAGCTGGGGTTATCTTTCCAGTGAGATCAGAACGGAACAAAGGTCGGACTAGTAYRRGTGGCGGTCTCACCATGAYYTATACGACGAYYTCAACTCWWCAWYSTACACCAAAACGCCTTCGTGTTGATTCTACGCCCAAGGATCACGCAGTGGACTCTGTTGCTCGGGGATGAGCACAGGGTCTGCTTATCTTCGTTTCTCCACTCAGACTCCTCTCTATCAAATGACCTTCGGAACATCCTACGACTGAACGACTAAGAGATATCTGTCCCATCACACTCACGCCACGCCTTCAAGCCCAAGATAATATAGGCAGTGTCTGGTGAAGTGGCAAACACCCAAAACAAAGTAACCTGAAAGCAGCGCAAGGGCATCTTATGTCCTCGGGCAAGCAAGTTTTCCGGATACAACTTTAGAAAGACCAAAAGGGGGGTAGAAAAATATGCTTCAAGCGCCCCAAAAACAAAACTCACCAAGAAAATGGATCATTCACCACCGAGAGATATGGGGAGCATGTAATGCATCTGCGGCTGCCTCACGTTGAACCGTAACGCCGGTAGCCATGGTGCAGAACATACAAACAACCATGCATGTAGGTGGTTATGTTATTAAAGATTGCTCGAAGGGAAGATGTCGTTTCTCCCGAATTCAAAAAGCTGTAGAAACTTCGTAAGCATCCAGCACAAGCAGATATGATTGTATGCAAAGAAGAGTGAGACAAATACAACAACCCATCATTTTCAAGTAAACGGATGATGAATTTGGGATTCTCAATCTGCAGCTGTTTATAATAAACCTGAGTCGTCAACATCTGAGTGAGCGGTTCTAATCCAAGCAGAGCGCTCCAACTGACCGTCAGTTTTGCTAATAGAGTCCAAGTATATTGGCCTATTTGCCCTTTAAATTGATTTGCCCTAATACAAACTCCGCGTCGAGCGCTATAATTCCCCCTCCATTCATTTACACAGCCTTGCCTTGAGATACTTAATCCAGCCGGTCATTCTGTGGTAACTTGTGGCATCATAATACTTCATTGTGGAGTCCAGAGATACCTATAAAGGTCTTCAAACGGTGTGTTTGCCCTAGATTTTGGTATTTGATCTCTATTTCGCTGTAACCGTTTTGATGTTAACACGTTACCACGATGAAGTTTCTTGAATGCCGCAGTCACTACGCACTGCCCCCGACTTGAGCGCCGTCGTGGAACGAGTCGGTACAGGACCCATTGCGCTGGGAACCTACTCAGACTTGTTCGTAGGGAGATGGAATGGTTGGATTAGGTCTCAAAAAGTGTGTATTGTTCATTTTATGCTCCATGAGATTAACCTGAACAGTTAAAGGTCGCTCTCAAAGTTCTCCGGGGTGCGTCGAACCAACCGCAAGTTTTGGCAAGGTTAAGAGAGGTAAGGACTTGACAGCTCGTTCCGAAATCTTATTCCCATCCTTATTCAATAGGACCTCAAGACAAAAGGCAGTCGATGGGTCTTGTTCTCCCATCCAAATGTTAGCTCATTCCTTGGATTGGCCTTTAATTTGAGCAATCTACCAGCGTTAGTGCTTCCTTACTATTCAAATGGCAACATCATTCAATACATTCGAGGAGAAGGGATGAGGGGGGAGGTCTCTATTGAAGAGAGGATTTCTCTGGTAACGATCCTTATCATACATTCTAATCCAATTCTGACGACTCTTGTAGATCCGGGAAGTAGTCTCTGGGCTAGAATATCTTCATACTTTGTCCCCTCCTGTGATTCATGGTGACATCCGGGGTGTGCGTGCCAGTCGTTTCTCGATAAAACAACTGTGTTCATTCAGAATTCAGGCAAACATAATGATAGATGACAACAAGCGCCCTGTCTTAGTTGACTACGAGCTGGCATTCGTGATTGACACGACTCAATTCACTTCTCCGAATTCTGCTGGCACCAGTCGATGGACAGCCCCAGAACTAATGGACATCGATGAAGATGGAGCTAGGTTCACTCCTGCTTCTGATATATTTGCCCTTGCGATGACCTTTTACGAGGCGCGTTGGGATGTTTAACGTGATGATACCTTGGAACTAAACCCCGTTTCTCTCTACAGATTTTCACTTTGCAAACACCGTTCATGCCTAAAATCAGAACTGACAGTGCAGTTGTGTTCGCTATTATCCGGGGAAATAGACCGGATCTTTCTCTAGGAGATATACCGGCAGATGTCAAATCCCTCATAGTTCGATGCTGGTGTAAAGATCCCTCCGTGCGGCCGTCTGCAGCATCAGTCCATGAAGAGTTGGACAAAATCAATGTGAGTAGTCTCCCTCGTATTCAGTCCCCGTATCCACTCTCGTCGACTGTGCTTTGACCAATGGTTCATCAGTTGCGTCCGGAACCGTCAATCAAAGAATATCTGTTAGTGTGCTTCTTGTATCATCTGGAACTTGCATTTACGCAACCTCGATAGATATCAAAAGCTGTTTCCGATGTTCCGGCAATGACATTTACTTGGGTTATTTTTCTCGTTTTGCATTTGTTTTGTTTTCACCATATCAGTAGCTATCGATTCTATGCACACTCCCTGCTTGTTATGTTATGTTATGTTAGCGAAAGCATTTGGTTCCTTTGAGGAACAGTCCGTCCACTCCTGTATGCTGGTCAGGATGACCAAAAANTCAAATGCGGTCCGAGACTTATATATACAAGAAATTTTGAGAAAAAGCTTACACACGACTGATAGAGAGTTCTTAATGAGTTTTCAATTGCGCAACTTGCAGGACTAAAATATATTAGGTTGTATTTTGGGATTTGTGGGACTGATAGTTCATGGACGCACGTGGTGACTGAGGCCTTAGCCAAAATTTCCTTTTTGGGATCTTTCGCGCAAGCACAGCCACTTCACCAGCGCCAACTCGTAATAGGTTCAGTACCTTGGGGCTGTAATTTAAAGCCCCCATATTTACCGGGTACATACATTGTATCGTCTTGAATATACCAAGACCCAAAAATCTTGGAAAATATGACCATAAAAAGTTTAATTCTGAACAAGAGGCTGTGTTAGCCGTTCAAGTTCAGTTTAGATAACCGGTGCTAACTTGATCAAATTCTCGAGTATGTACTACTCAGTATGTTACAGGAATGTTTATAAAGTCTTGTAGTAATCAACCATTTCTTGAATTACTGCTTCCTTAATCCGGATTGTGTTCTGAAAATCAACCTCTGCTGCCTCCAACATGGCCCGCTGGCAACGATCATCCAAATCCGGTATATCCAACTCCTCAATGAGCCCACGCACTCGGTAAAGACCAAGAGGATTAACAGGGTGGAGAATGCGACGAACAACAACAGCCCACCACATCTTGTCCCATGCAGCAATACATCTGGCATGTCTGGTCTCACTCGCACACCGATAAGGGCCCGCAGCTTTTGAATAGGAACAAAATGCGATGATGGTGGGCTCCATCTGTATGTGAGACCGGCCGTTTGCGAGTATGGCAAATGTACGCAAACCAAGGCTGCTGATGTCATCAGCATCGTAGTAACTCATTGGTAAACCAAGTAGAGTGCTAACACTACTAGGAATCCACTCTGGTATGGTATACATACGTGCCAAGGAGAGAGAGCGAACATCTGAGAGATTGAGCTCCCTGAGTTCCTTGATCGCATATGAAGCTCCATCATTACAGATCCAAGTGCGTGAGAGCTTTAAGACCCCAACAAGCTCGGCTTCAGTTAGCTTCTCGGGATTGGGAAGCTGTCTATAAACATAGAACACCGCAGAGTTAACTTGTGTAAAACCATCATGTACTGGTACTAACTCACACGCTATAGAGCCATTTGCAGAATGCCGCAAATTCTTCGACTTCGATGTGAAATAGTTGGCAAGGGTTCTCGACTGTGGCGCCGTGAGCAGGAATAGCTAGAACTTCTTTGAATCCAAGGGCCCGATTTTTAAGACTGCTCCGATGCAAATTAAATAACTGGTTATCGATCTTTACTAGGTTAGACTTGGCTAATAATTAGAGAGACAATAGAGACTGACTTGTACAACAAAGTTTCCATCCGGAATGAACTGCGGATGAAAAAACAGCTCCTGGCCATCAACCATAACAGAAAGTGGAAGGGTAGGATCGGACCACTGGACACTGTCATCCATGAGTGCTGCTTGAGTAAAAGCTGATTAAACAGATATTATATAGAGTCTGGTATGCGGCGTTAGTATGACACATGTACTGGCAACTGTGAATCTGACTAATCAATCAAACATACACCTTCCCCTCATGTCCCTTCCAAACGTTCCAGCCTGCGGTAGCAATGCACCATGGTCTCCGTTGGTATATCGAGCATCAACCCTTCTTCAGAATCAGTACCGGCACGCCTATGACGTGGTAGAAAGTCTGCAGGATGCCCACCGGATTCATTTCCACAGAAACGTTGTTCTCGACAATTCGATTCCACTCCTTCTTGACTTGGAACGTGCCTCCGACTATCTTTCCATACCATTGGCTTGGATAGAAGAGTGTACTRGCGCATTTGCCTGGCTATTGATACGCTTATCTGAATCTGAACAGACAGCTCAAGGCATGTACGTGGCATATTTCTTTTTACACGATTTCTTTTGGCTCACAACAGCAACATAATCTAGTGAGACATCCAACGTCACCATACCATCTCCAGTATCTGTGGAGCGGATTCCTGGGAAGCGTGGTCGCCCCAGAAAGGTAATCGATGTTGATATCCTTCGTCGAGCCATGGATCCACAAGCACCGATATCAAAGGTTGAGCTTGCAGAGACTCTAAATGTATCACGAACGACACTTTTGAAACGACTAGACGAGCTTGGTATCCCACACGGCTTCAGTGCCATCTCAGATGAAGCCCTCGACACCCTTGTAATGGAGTACGTGAACGAGAAGCCAGAGTCAGGAATCCGTTATGTTAGAGCATTCATCCGAAGACATGCCTTGCAGGTACAGAAACATCGTGTTCGTGCTTCGATGAAGCGTGTGAATCCATTATCACGACATATCCACCATTTACTCCCTGTGCAGCGACGGCAGTATCAGGTTTCACGCCCTAATGCGCTGTGGCACCTTGATGGTCACCATAAACTGATAAGATGGGGAATCGTGCTCCACGGTCTTATAGATGGTTTTGATCGCACTGTAACACTCATTTTTGTATCTCTGGCGTAGTGCTTATTTTGTCTCCCAACTAGGTTGTTGGCTTGCGTGCACGCACAAATAACCGGCCATCATCTGTCTTGCAACTATTCATAAAGGCTATGGAAGATTATGGGAACCTTCTCGGGTGAGAGGAGATAGAGGGGGAGAGAACCGCGACGTTTCAGTCTATATGATTCTTCTCCGTGGTGCTGACCGCGGAAGTTTTCTGTGGGGATCGTGAGTGCTTTACTGTCACCTAAAATGTCTCCTCTATTAAACCATTATCAGCTCAACGCACAATAACCGCATTGAGCGAATCTGGGTTGAGGTTGGAACACAATTTGCTCGCGCCTGGCGTGGATTTTTTTATCGCCTGGAACGACTACATTTTCTTAACTTCAAGAACAAACAGCATCTTTGGCTTATCCATAAACTATTTCTAGATGAGATCAATCAAGATTGTGAGGAGTTTTGTAACCAGTGGAATGCCCATCCAATATCTGGAGAAGGTCATGACCAGAGCCCAAAGGTATGTGCTCAACTTTTCAGTCGAAACAATACTGAATTCTCTACATAGCAAATGTGACTCTTAGGGCTTCTGAACAAAGGCATCTATGATGATGATGATTGTACCGATATGACCTTGGAAGCAATCAATCGCTACTACGGGGTATCAGGAGGGCGACAGAAACGACGCAAGGATCAGACAGGTGCTGGGCATAGCCCTGATGAAGAAGACCCCATCGACTCTGGGAGCTCCGAAACTAGCTTGTCAAGTGGACCGACGGACACGGAGGACGATTTCAGCTCTAGCTCTGATTCTAGTGACGAGATCGATTCTAGTGACGAGATCGGTACCGATGATTCCCAGGATAGTGATACTGACGAGGAAAGTCCAGGCATACCTCCTTTTGTCTCCAACACTTCCCTGGCAGATCTTGTATCCCGGATCGCAGCAGGAAACGAGCACGAGTTTCTCCATGAACCNGTTGAAGTCCCAAAGCATTCGTGCCCATTTGCTGCTAAGTATATCGAGGACTTATTTGATACTGCTATAGCACGGATTCGTGCTGGAGAGGGCGAGCTTCCAGAAGGATACTACATCCAAGCAGATGAATGGGACGAGGACGGATATCCTTCCTATGAAATCATCCGTAGCGGACGCCGTGGAAAGCGTGAGTTACAGATCCTACTCCCTGACCATATCTGGCGGCCTCGTGCAGAAATCTGGGTGAAATGCCTCGTTGTAATGGAACACTTGATACAGGAAGTAGCTTAATGTAAGTTGTTCCCTTTCGCGATATGATTTTTAATGTAATTAACAAGTTATGATGATTTCACAGACTATATATACTTCAATGTGTCAGATTTTGACGTAGCCTCAACACCCGAACCGGTTGGGGTTCAGCCTCCTCACAGAAAGAGCGAAATCAGCCAATGAGGCAGGTAGGCAAAAGGTGGTGCAGCGAGGTTCGCGGGTAAGGAATACATCATAGTAACTACACTATATATACCCTGAACCGAACCCTAAACCCTAATCACATGTCAAGGACCGGAGTACTCATTCCGGACTGCTCCGAGAGCTCACCAGAGAATCAACAGATTCTGACAAACAATTTGTATACATCCTTTGCCATAGAATAAATGGTTTATAAAGCTCTAGTAGAGTGTATACATTGAATAGTCAGCTCAATGTTTTTCGTTGTCCAGACTCACCCGGGGTAGTCAAGTGTTTTAGGTAGTACGGTGACCAAGTAGGACCCTTAAGATATTCAAATCACTAGTTGTTTCCGATAAGTAATGTGCTCTTCAATTTATCCAGGATGCTCTTATTGTCCATCCAAAACTAAGATCACACACTCTGCAATAGTGAGTATTATTACGAAGTAGTAGTCGCGCGCGCACATACTCTCAGAAATAATAGTCGCGCGCATGCTCTCAGAAGTGGTTGCGCATCCTCCAAATGTGGTCGCGCACGCACATTAATTTTTGTGCAAACGGGACAGCATACTTCAAAGCATCAATATCCTATTCCTTGAAAGTAAGCTTTCCAACATGGTATTAGCGACATATCTTCTGAAAAGTGTTTCCAGTGTGCACTCAGTACACTAAGAAATATCTCTGTGGCTGCGTGAAGCCCGGAGGATTTACCCAGTGCAATCGCTATGGACAGCGAGGGACGCATAACATCAAGTGCAGCGGGGCCGACCTAAAGACGCAGGCCCTGCCCGAGTCCCGCAACTACTGTCGCAGCCACTGTGTATCCGCAACTGCAACCACAATGCACACGGCGTAGATGCCTACGGCTTGCATCGCAGCCTTAGGCTCAAGACGCTCCCGTCGATTCTTTGTTCCCATTGTATTCTCTCGAATGTATCCCTGTACCATTATCATCAAACTCCGGCCCCCATATACATTACGCTCGTCAACTAGGATCTATTTGCAGTGACACAATAGTTCTATCTGAGTTCCCGGGGCCTGTGGATCTACCAGTTCTCTTTATATAATTTCTGTGCTATCCTGAATCTTATGCGACCCATTTTGAACCTGCCACTGTGTGTGCTTGCACCTCCTTGTCTTACCCACGAACCGTATACCTATCCCCGCATGTCCCATGTCTCTCGTGGATTCAAAGTCTACCTTGAATCACTAAGCGCTCCAATTTCTACAAACCTAGGAATAAGGAATGTGATCAGCGTCATAGTCAAAGGCCTCTGTATTCTTTCCTTTGTCCACCAAAGTGCTTGTTAGACCGAGCGCAATTGGATTTTCGTATAGACCGTCTGGCCTCGTGGTCACCAGCCACAGTTTGGCCGTCGATTGCCTTGATCGGAGTGCGGTCCTCATCGAGAAACCAAGTGCAGTGCCCCCAAGGTACTAGTATGGACTAGTGAAGACTATTGCACCCCACTAGGACATCTTTACACTGAGAAAACAAAATGTTTCGAAAACGGATGCTGATTTTTAAGATAGTACAAATTGGAGTTGAAATAAACCATATTGAATCCAAATTAACTATGAGATGGATGCATCACTACTCAGAGGCAGAATAAATGAGACCCAATGAGGAGGTCAGTCAATTAAAGTTAGGGGTAACCTGCCCCGCTTCAGTGGTAGCTTTTCAAGGAGCTTGTGTCTTTAACAGAGCATCTACTATCCTTGTATACTCTTCAGGGTCAATGTCTGACATTCCATCATCTGAGAAATTCCATTCTGGTTCTTGAATTTCTTGATGAAGAATATGCAATGGAACCAGTAGTCGGAGCTCGTTCAGCCTGACTACGGCTGTTAGAATAGTTGGCCGTTGTGCCGGCTCGTCAGACTGCATTAAACGGAGGAGCGCGACAACTTCAGGGACATACTCCTCCAAATGCTATGAACAGAAGGAGAGTCAGTGATAACTAGTCTCTCAGCAAAGGAACGAACCTCAAAGCATTCCAGGAAAGTGTTGGCGAGTTGCCAGACATCCACCTTGAATGGACAATACGGCTTTTCTGAGCGCATTTCCGGGGGGTGTTCTCTTTTGAAATTGTCCCATGGTGTTGGTGGCCCAACTACAGTGCGGGTAGAGGGATCAGAATCTGGAGAAAAGCGCACAGCCCATTCAAAGTCAATGATATAATAGCGGAAGACTTTGAGTGTGTTATCGCGACAACGACTGGGGCGAGAGGTAAGGAAGTTACTAAGGAAGAGATCCTGAAGATATGGTGAGTCCGAGCAGGACGTTGAAGAATGAAAATACACCCTTACCCGATGAGCAATGAGACGTTCGTGAAGGAATGCTACACCCTACATGAGGGTCAGTATCCAAGAAGACTGTATTATTTACCAAAACGCACATCCATAATTTGTTCCATAGCGTCGAGGGCATCGAGTGTGGTCCTGAAGTAAGGCGCTACGAAATAGCCACCAACAATGGGAAACAGGCCGAAGGTAAGATTGTCACAATGAAGTTCCTTGAGCATAGGAAGAACATGATTCTTTTCTATGGAGGCGACAGAACCAACAGAGAGCTCTCTGAGTATTTCAACGCAGTTCCTCCCCGTCTCCCCATCTGATAGGAGAACAATCAAGACATCCATGTTGTCGATCGTCCGTGCTACATGCTGCACTCCCCGCTGTATGAGGGAAAAAGTTAATTACCTAAGAACATAGAGAGCGACGAAGAAATATGCTCGCAGCAGGATCAAAATCAAATGGCTTATTAGCAAACTCAGATNGTGGTGCGCAAGAAACCAGTCGGGATTGAGGGTTGATTGTTTGGAGGAACTTGAGTGACATTTCGGGCATATGGGGACTTCCACAGGGTCAAGCCTTCTGACCTAAAGAATGAATAGAGATGATACCAAGCCTGTTTATACTCTTGTTTTCCAAAACTCTCATTCCAATGGGGAATTCGATATAACGGCTAATAGTAATATGAGGCCAAGTTACATTTTGTATGCTATAAAAAAGCAAACACTTACCCTTTTCCGAAGACCAGATCTACAAAGACATTTTTCTATGATATATCTGACATAGAACAGCGCACACACTAGATGGC